>CM072517.1:28759104-28766604 GCA_036898135.1 Oncomelania hupensis | reverse complement strand
ACTATGGGATACCTGTGGGTAGATCCACCCGTTCCAGAGCGGGTGCGAGGCTTAGCAGCGGGAGGCTAATTCCTTACATCCGGCAGGAGACACCAACATCAAAGGGAGAAAAGCGATCGTGACCGGTCACACATTTCACTCCCTTTCTTGCTGTATCCAACCCTACACCTTTTTGTACAATATTGCCCATTCGTTTATTTAATAATAATAATAATAATAATAATAATAATAATAATAATAATAATAATAATAATAATAATAATAATAATAATAATAAGGGTAAAGGTAAAGGTGGTCCCATAGCCTTGTGGCCGTAGGGGAGGGTGATGTTGGAGATCACACTTATCTTGGGCCAGCGTAATGAGGGTGATGCCCCTCTCTCTCCCTCGCTGCTTTACCTTCCACACCCTTAAGAGAGTAGGTACTCAGTCATAGTTGAGTCAACTGGGGGCGTTGTTATTTTTCGCTTCACGGTTTGCGGTCACCCATCCAAGTGCTAACCGCACTGGACGGTGCTTAACTTGCGACACAGTAGCGAGTGCTCCAACCACTGCGCTATCCGACACCCCATAATAATAATAATAATAATAATAATAAGAAGAAGAAGAAGAAGAAGAAGAAGAAGAAGAAGAGTATTTATATAGCGCTTTTTCTTAGTGACACATCAGTTGAACGCGCAGTTCTCACGCCTTCATACTAAACGTTAACATCAAAATACATACAAAAAGAAATCAGTCAAAACAACCCGCTAATGAACTACGCAAAGACGTAATACAAATATGAACAAAGTAATATTTACAAGTGAAATATAAAAGAAGAGGGGGGCAAGGGAGGAGGGGAGAGGAGAGCGGCGGAGGGGTGGGGGGACTGGCGTAGGGAGGGGGGAGGGAGGAGGAGGAGGCGGTGTGACAGCGGTGGTCTGAAGGAATAATGACGTTGATGGGAGACGAGATCAGATTTTTTTTTATTTTTTTTTTATTTTTTTTAAAGAAAGATGAGTTTTCGAGTAGGATGTCAATTTTGTGTAATGCGTTTCTCAACAAAACGAAACGAAATAAAACTAACGTCAAAGTTTTTTTGTTACAAAAGTAATAAAATAAAATAAAGCTAAAATTAAACTAAACTAAATTAATGAAGAATAAAAGACAAAAGTTTACCGGCCCCCTAAATCCCCTCTCCATCGCTGCCTCCATCCTCCTCACCCCTCACAAACACACACACCCACACACCCACACACACACACACATGCCCTCCCACCTACCGTCCCCTTCAAATTATGTTACTGTCACAGAAAGTAAGCCTATAAAGTATAACATCCACATCACCTTCCACAGCCCACCACTCGCACCCCCTCTCTCCCTCTCTCTTTTTTTTCTGGCACGCAATTACTAACGCCATTAACCAAAGAAAGCACTCAATGTAAAATACAAAACATAAAAAATAATAATTAAAACAAATGCTGGACCCTAAGAAGTGCAGAGTTCCCTCGCATGATCTCTCTCTCTCTCTCTCTCTCTCTCACACACACACACACACACACCTACATAAACGCACACACACACACACATACACACACACACACACACACACACACACACACTAAATACCACGTTTCAAAGAAATTAATGCAGTTGTTTCAGAGAAAAATTCGCAAAATAAATAACTAAATGAAAAGACAAATAATTATAACGTAACCAATATGACGTCACTCGATGTACGTAAGTTTTGAATAATCTCAACGCATCTGTACACTCTCATTACATACAAAGTTTAAAGAAAATGTAAACAACCTAAAAAAAAAAATTTTTTTTAAAAACACGTCGTCATGATTATGTCACTCGATTTGCATAATTTTGCTTTTACGTTGGAGGCCTAGGAAAAGTCTTATATTACCAAATTTGAACCAAATCCCTCCATAAGTTGAGAAGAATACACACGCAATAATTTAAAAAAAAACAAACGCAATAATTTATGACGTCACTATGATGACTTCACACGATGACGTCACTCAATAAACCACAGTTTTGTTTAAGGCTGAAAGCATCTGAAGACTCTAATTACATACGAAGTATAAAAAAAAAAATCTATTAACCATTACGTCACGATGATTACTTCACTCGATTTGCATAAATTTGGTTTTACCTTGGAATCTTGGAATACTACAGAATCAAACTTGAACCAAATCCCTCCAGTAGTTCGGAAGAAAATAGGATTTTAAAAAAAACAAACACACACAACCAATTATGACATCAACATGCATATATATATATATATATATATATATATATATATATATATATATATATATATATATATATATATATATATATATATATATATATATATATATATATATATATATATATATATATATATATATATATATATAAATTTGGGGGGGTTGGGGGGTCGGAGAGGGGGGGGAGGGGGTCGTTTTTATTAGGGTTCACTTTTTCTGAACTAAATACCAAGTCTGAAAGAAATCTGTCCATTATTTTAAAGAAAAGTCATCAAATGTCGCCTCTGGACGCTGGACGGACGCCGGACGCCGGACGCCAAAGCCAAAAACAATAGTTTCCAAGCTTTTAGAGCTCGAGAACTATATTAAAAAAAAAAAAAAAAAAAAAACCATCTTATTGACAGTCCATTAATGTCGGTGATCGCGTTGTCTTTGTCTATTTCTGGGTTAACTGGACCAAACGGAAACTATGATGCGACCAAAGGCAGTAGTTGGTGAGCACCTCCATATGGGGCGCCATGTGTCTATTAATTCTATGTGACCATTCTATACATAGAATAAATTCTATGCACATAGAAAGCATTCTATGCACACAAAAAGCATTCATTAGTTGAAATTCCATTTATAAAAAAAGAAACCAATATTGTAAGTCATATAATAAAATTCTTTGTATAGAATAACATTCTATAATATAGTGTAAAATTCTATGTCCATAATAAAATTCTATGTATAGAATAACATTTTATAATAGAGAATAAGATTCTATGTATGTAATACAATTCTATATTATAGAATGCACTTGTATGCATAGAACTATATTCTATAACATAGAAAGAATTCTATTACAAAGAATGAATTCTATAACATAGAATGAATTCTTTAACATAAAATAAATTGCATGACATAGAATTAATTCTATGTGCATAGAATAAATTGTATAACATAGAATGAATTCTATAATAAATAATGAATTCTATATGCATAGAATGAATTTTATAGCATAGAATGAATTCTATGACATAGAATTCATTCTATGACATAGAATGAATTCTATAGGCAAAGAATGAATAGTATAACATAGAATGAATAAGATTACATAGAATGAATTCTATGACCTAGAATGAATTCTATAACATAGAATGAATTCTATAGCATAGAATGAATTCTATGACATAGAATTTATTCTATAGCATAGAATGAATTCTATGTCATAGAATGAATTCTATGCTATAGAATTCATTCTATGTTATAGAATTCATTCTATGTCATAGAATTCATTCTATGTCATCTTATTCATTCTATGTTATACTATTCATTCTATGCTACAGAATTCATTCTATGTCATAGAATTCATTCTATGTCATAGAATTCATTCTATGTTATAGAATGAAATCAATATAAAAACCTTTTTTTAAATAGTAAAAACTGGGGCACTGTCAAGGTATAGAGAACATTTTGGATGGCATGGGACTGTATTGCAGAGAGATACACATTGCCACATCCCATCACCACACCACATCACTCTACATCAATGGCTGACGTACGTTCCTAATGCTATTATGCTATCCATTTTATTAATGGAAGGAACTATACATAAATGTGGGTGTTCTTACAAAGGGAGGCCAAATTCTCAACAGAGATATTTAGCTGAAAATAGGTTATGGGGGGACACCTGGGGTGAAATAGTTTTTTTTGCAATAATTATTATGTCTCAGAGTTGTATCGCAATAGTCGACCTTTAATTATATTAATTATTGCTTTTGATGAGTGTACAGTACGGTTATTTCTTCGGTATTGAGCAAAAAGAACTGATTATTTAATTAGATTTTGTCACTATAAACCCTTACAGAACCTCAGCACATTGTAATGAAAAAGTTAGCACGCAAGGGCGGAGGAGGGGGGGGATGGGAGGGTGTGACGTCAATTATTTTTATTGCTACTCACACTACTTTGAAGTCGTCTACATCAAGAAACCTAAAGGCCCCGCCACACATGCCAATTGTGCAACGATTTTGTTTGCGATCCGATCCCGAATGGTACGTGATGACATCAGAACTACTGCATGCCTGCGGTCCGATTTGCAATCGACTCGGTATCGTGCGATTTGAGCCTGTTCTAATGTCTGATAAAGTCCGCAGAACGCCTGGCACGTCAGCCATTTCTTCAGTTCTCGCGCGTGTGCACATGTCCCTTTTATTCCTCAAAGCCTTGCTTCACAAAGAATGACCTAGTTGCGCATAGAATGAACATTCTATATTATAGAATGCATTCTATGTTAAAGAATGCACATTCTATGTTATAGAATGGATTCTATGTTATAGAATGAACATTCTATATTATAGAATGCATTCTATGTTAAAGAATGCACATTCTATATTATAGAATGGATTCTATGTTATAGAATGAACATTCTATATTATAGAATGCATTCTATGTTAAAGAATGCACATTCTATGTTATAGAATGGATTCTATGTTATAGAATGAACATTCTAAGTTATAGAATGAACATTCTAAGTTATAGAATGGATTCTATGTTATAGAATGAACATTCTATGTTATAGAATGAATTCTACGTTATAGAATGACCATTTTATGTTATAGAATGAACATTCTATGTTATAGAATGGATCCTATGTTATAGAATGAACATTCTATGTTATAGAATGAACATTCTATAACATAGAATGCATTCTATGTGCATTAAATGTTAAAAAATAATTCTATGAAAATAGAATGTATTCAGTGTTGCGAATAAAATCCATTTTATGTTAAAAAAATGTATTTTATGTCATACAATTCTTGCTGTGTTATACAATTAATTCTATATACATATAATTCATTTCACTCACATAAAATTAAAAAACACAACTAATAAATTGTAACGAAATTTAGAATTTAAAAAAAAAATATTGTATGACACATCACCACATCGCATGATCACCACATCGATCACATCATCACATCACATCACATCACTGCATCACATTGCTTCATCACCATCATCGTGAAAACGCACCACCACATAAAATCACATCACATCAACAAATCATCACATCACATCAGCCGACATCACAGCAGCAGCACATCTTCACATTGCAGCAGACAGCACATATCATGGCATCAGTGAATCACATCACATAATCTAATCACCCCACCCTCCCACCCATCACATTTGTGGTGCAGTGTGGTGTGATTTAGAGTGATGTAGTGTGGTGATGTGATGTGGTAATGTGTATGTATGTATCTGCAATACAGTTCTATTATGCCTTAAAAGCAAGTGAATCAGACCACATCATCACATAACCTAATCACTCCACCACACCTACCCATCACATTTGTGGTACAGTGTGATGTAGAGTGATGTGGTGTGGTGATGGGATTTGGCAATGTGTATATCTCTCTGCAATACAGTCCCATGCCATAAAAAAAATGTTCTCTATACCTCGACAGTGCCCCAGGTTTTACTATTTTTTAAAAAAAGTGTATGTATTGATTTCATTCTATAACATAGAATGAAGTCTATGGCATAGAATGAATTCTATGACATAGAATGAATTCTATAGCATAGAATAAATAGTATAACATAGAATCAATAAGATGACATAGAATGAATTCTATGACATAGAATGAATTCTATAACATAGAATGAATTCTATAGCAAAGAATGAATTCTATGACATAGAATTTATTCTATAGCATAGAATGAATTCTATAGCATAGAATGAATTCTACGACATAGAATTCATTCTGTAACATAGAATTCATTCTATGCTATAGAATTCATTCTATGTTATAGAATTCATTCTATGTCATAGAATTCATTCTATGTCATAGAATTCATTCCATGTCATCTTATTCATTCTATGTCATAGAATTCATTCTATGTCATAGAATTCATTCTATGTTATACTATTCATTCTATGCCTATAGAATTCATTCTATGTCATAGAATGAATTCTATGTCATAGAATTCATTCTATGCTATAAAATTCATTCTAGGCATATAGAATTCATTCTTTATTATAGAATTCATTCTATGTTATACAATTTATTCTATGCACATAGAATTCATTTTATGTCATATAATTTATTTTATGTTAAAGAATTCATTCTATGTTATAGAATTCATTCTTTGTAATAGAATTCTTTCTATGTTATAGAATATAATTCTATGCATACAAGTGCATTCTATAATATAGAATTGTATTACATACATAGAATCTTATTCTCTATTATAAAATGTTATTCTATACATAGAATTTTATTATGGACATAGAATTTTACACTATATTATAGAATGTTATTCTATTCAAAGAATTTTATTCTATGACTTACAATATTGGTTTCTTTTTTATAAATGGAATTTCAACTAATGAATGCTTTTTGTGTGCATAGAATGCTTTCTATGTGCATAGAATTTATTCTATGTATAGAATAGTCACATAGAATAAATGGACACATGGCGCCCCATACTCCAGGGGATTGAGATCGATCCTGTATCAGTCGAGCGCTGACTTCACAAACACTTGAACGGCAAAAGCGCTACGAAAAAAAATTAAATGAATAAATAAATCAATCGAAATAAGAAAATTAATTCATTAATGAATTAAAACGTGATTTATTTACTTTTTAAAAAATTTATATATACTATTGTAATATCTTTCATGAAATGGAAGAATACGAAAACCGCAAAAGCACTCAGAATGACTTTGTTTTCCGGTAAGGTTAGTTGGTTCTTAATCCTTTTCCTTGTTAGTTTGGTTTGTTTTAATGACAGGGCTAGTGACAGTTATTTTGAATGTAATCTTCGAAAGCCAGGGGACAGCCGTTGACCATTTCTAGATTGCCTCCCGCAGGTGCTCCGTGTCCCGCTGCTGCACAACAAAATATCACTGCTGTTGACCAGTGAAATGTCAAGCATGAACAATAATTGCTTCTTCTTCTTCTTCTTCCTCTTCTTCGCCGCCCATTTCCTTCTATTGTTTCTTCTTTTCTATAAAATGTATTTTGGTCAACATAATCTTCGCGCTGACGTGCCATCATTTGCAAGTGGGTATTCGCAAAAGATGGCGGGGGAGGCGGGGGGGGAGGGTAAGAGGTGAGGAAAGAGAGAGAGGAGGGGGGTGGGGGTGGGGGAAGAACAACACAAGAATAATTGTTTTTGCCTATTTAGCGGGCCAATCCCCACGACGGTCAAGCCCACGCCCACTTGTCAGCAGTCACGCGCTAGTAATTTCCATTGATTGGGAAAAGTCCTTT
>CM072517.1:28746604-28756604 GCA_036898135.1 Oncomelania hupensis | reverse complement strand
TGTTATTTGTTGGAGATTTTTCTTTATTCAACTTATTGCTACTTTGACTGCAAATGTTATGTCTTTGGTAACTCTAGATTTTTGTTTAAATATATTTTCAGTTTGCTTGCATTTTTTTCCTTTTTGTCATTTGTTATTAAAAAAAACTCTTCTTTCGTTTTAAAAAAATCCGTTCGCAGAAATTATACCCCCAAAAAAACAGCTCCTTCTTGTTTGAAGATCCCAGCTCATCAGGTAATTTTTTTTGTGTGCGAAGCGAATCATATTATTTATGAACCATATTTCTTTTATTGCAATTAAAAAAAGGAAATAAAAAATAGCAAAATGTTACTCACAAACCATAAAAAAATCTTTCTTTGTGTTTAAGTTTAAAAAAAATTGCGTTTAAGTGCGTACAAAAAATCGTCCTTTTCCCCGGTTTAGCTTTCCTGTAGCCTTGACGACGTTGCTTTATTGATGTGCGCGGAGGGAGTGATGTATGGGAGGATCTTCCTAACAATAATCGTTGCAAAAGTCGGTTATTAAAATTCGTTTTTAGTTCTTGCTTCTTGGTTGTAGTTTTTTTTTTTTTTTTTACTTTCTTGCCTCGGTGCCAGAAAACCCTTTAACGTAGTCACCTTGGGGTAGGGGCGGTGGTGGAGAAAACAGTACTTTACGGTCTTCGATTTCCGGCACCGTACAAGCCAACCGATATTATATTCCAGTCCTTACCAGAGAGAGAGGGAGAAAGAGAGAAAGCTAGCAGAGTGATCGAAGTTCACTATCGTCGCATATGTCACCCAAAGTTACCCATAGGGGTTAAAGGTCGCTGCCGCGCGTGCGGGGGAGGAAGACTGCACGCGCAGAGCGTGACACGACGAGTGATGCTATTCTCCGAGAACCCCTACAAAGAGCGCGAGGGGTAACGCTGACCGGTGCTCCCGCGCGCTTAGCTGAAGGAACTGTTGGACTATGGGACAAGAATAGCGCGGTAGAGAATGGTAATGGCTGTCACAGCGCGCTGAGGTAGCGTGGGAGAACGAGCGTCGGTGGCATATGGGTGGATTTTGACATTGATCGCCCGGGGAGAGATGTCGCGCGCGCACCTGGGCTTTTCCTTGTTGTCCTACAGAGAGTTGGGTGTTTTTTTTTTAACTCGTCGTGAAACAACTGGATGTCTACCATCCTGCCTCTCACAAACAGTAGAACTTGCTTCGTAATCCTGGGACACTTGTTTAAAAAAAATGTTATGTAATTTATGTCCTATTTTTTAATTAATTATTTTGATTTTAATAATAATAACAACAACAACAAATAATAATAATAATAATAATAATAATAATAATAATAATAATAATAATAATAATAATAATAATAATAATAATAATAATAACAATAATAATGGATGCTATATACGCGCTTTTACCCAAATCACCAATTATGCTCAAAGCGCGGGGATCTGTACCAACATATTTCACCCACTCACACACACACAACAGTCATACATCGGTTACTCAAACATGTTAAGTAAAAAAAAGCCTCAAAAGACAAACAAAATTTTTTTACATTATTTTATATTTTATTGAGTGCATCCAATACCATTATTGAAGGGAGGGAGGAAACCGGAGTGCCGGGAGAAAACCCTCGGTGACCTCAATAGTCTCGTACCTAAGTCACATACGTTCGCCCCTTGCGGGAGTCGAACCCGCGACCTTCGGCATAGGAAACCGGCGACTAACACATTGTTTCAGTTATTAAAGTCAGTCCCGTTATAAACAACAAGAAGACTTGAAAGCTATTTCGTAATATATAGCTTTTTATAGTAACAAAGAATGAAGGCGTGTTAGATTTGTTGTATAACAATTTGAGGCGTTTGTTGTCGGTTTTTTTGTGTTGTTTTTGTTTGTTACATTAAATAAAGAAAGAAGGAACGAAAGAAAGACCGAACAATTTGTGGGGTTTAAATTGCCTTAAGATTTTGTGTAGCAGGTTAGTGCAGTGTAAAAGGTTATAATTCAAGAAAATAAATACATTTAATTTTACTGTATTGATACATTAGAAGAAAAATTAAAAGTAGTACTAAATGTCATTAACATTCTTCTTCTTCTTCTTCTTCTTCTTCTTCTTCTTCTTCTTCTTCTTCTTCTTCCGCTCATTATTACATTCAGTCACTCATTTTGAAACTCAGCAGCACTGATTGTCTTCCTTTATTGTCATTCATGGCCGGGGGTCAAGGGCCAGCGGCGACACATGTGACTGAGACAATGACAGCGATTGGCCCAATGCTGGACTCAGTGTCACGCGCGCACTCGCACTTGGGGGCGCGTGCACGCTACGTGTCAGCGCTGCCGGACGTGTTAATAGTCAGTTTCATTGGCGTTAATGAACAGATTTGATGAAGACAACGATGAAAATGACGAGGAACAGGACAAGCGATAGCGCCATAAGGCCAAAAGCGATGATAAAATAGTTTCCAGTCTTTGTTTTCATTGTGCCTCAACCTCGGTGACTATGAATGGTGTTAGCATGCGTGAAACATTTATTGTGTTAAGAATTAGCCTACACAGAACAGGTTACATCGTACAATAATTAAATCGTTGTCCTTTCAACAGCACCTATCCTATCCTATCCTGTCCCATAACCCGAAGGTCGTAGGGGCACCACAGATGATCGCTTAACCAGCATACTCCATCTTTCTCTGTCCTCAGCAGCCCTCATGGCTTCGCTCAGTGTCAAACCAGTCCATTCTCGAATGTTGTCCTCCCACCTCTTTTTCGGTCTCCCCCTTCTTCTACCTCCTTGCACTGTGCCTTGCAGAATGGTCTTTGCAAGACCTGATGATCTGGTGACGTGGCCATACCATCGGAGTTTCCGTTTCTTCACCACTGTGAGCAGGTCATCGTGTTGTCCAATGGCTTGTGTGATGGTCTGTCGGACTTCGTCGTTGGTGATGTGTTGGGTATAGGAAATGCACAGAAGTCTTCTGTAGCACCTCATCTCCATACTTTGTATTCTTCGTTGGAGATCTGCTGTGAGGGTCCATGCTTCGCAAGCATATAGGAAGATGGAGATGACCAGAGAGCGCAGCAGTCTTACTTTGGAATGTAGACTGATGGTTCTGTCTTTCCAAATGGGCTTCAACCTTGTCAGGGCAGCAGTTGTTTGTGCGATCCTGGAGAGGACTTCCTGTCGAGACCCATTGTCTGACACAATGGCTCCTAAATATTTGAAGCTGTGCACTGTGTTGAGGGATTGGCCTTGTACTTTGATGTCCGTGTTGATGCCATTGGTGTTGTTGGTCATCATTTTGGTCTTCTCTGCACTTATTTCCATTCCATAAGCTCTGGAGGTGGTGTCAAGCCTCTGTACAAGCTGTTCAAGTTCTTGTTCCTCTCCAGCCAATCCATCAATATCATCCGCAAAACGAAGATTGGAGATTGCTCTGCCCCCTATGCTGACTGTGCCTTCGTGATCTGCAAGAGCATCTGACATGATGCGCTCTAGGAAGATGTTGAAGAGTGTTGGAGAGAGTAGGCATCCTTGACGCACACCGATTGTTGTTCTGAACCAGTTCCCGATGACGCTGTTATGGAGGACTGCACTGGTAGCCTTGTCATACAGGCTTTTGATGACTTCTATAATTTTAGGGCTGATGTTGTACACTTTCATGGTTGCCCATAGAGCTGCATGCCAGACTCGGTCAAATGCCTTCTTGAAGTCTATGAACACATGATATAGATGTTGTTGGTGCTGTAGGTATTTCTCACAGATTATTCTGAGGTTGAAAATCTGTTCAGTGGTACTTCGCCCTGCCATGAATCCTGCTTGTTCTTCAGCTATGATTTGTTCAGCTTGTGGTTTCAACCTAATTCCATGCCGGATCGGTCGTCGCCCGGAACAAGGACCGCGCCTTCCGTTGGCCACCAGGACGGAGGTGAAAAGTATGCTACTGATGGACAAATTAGCAAGATCCGCACGAGAAACAACATCGTCATAGGAACCTGGAATGTCAGGACCCTAACTGCGGAAGGAAAATTAGAAGAACTGGCCCACGAGCTGGACCACTATCGATGGAACGTTCTAGGTATCAGCGAACTGCGCTGGAAAGGCCTAGGTGAAACAACGACTGACAAAGGCCACAAGCTCTATTTCAGCGGTAGAGATGACAGGCACGAACACTGCGTTGGATACTTGGTCCACAAGAACATTCTAGCCACTGTCATGGGTTGCCGCCCAGTCTCCAGTAGACTCATTACCATCCGTCTGAGAGCAACCCCTTTCAACATTACCATCATCCAGGCCTATGCCCCAACATCAGACTATGAAGACAGCGAAGTGGAGGATTTTTATGAAAATATACAGGCGGTCCTTGACCAAGTGCCGAAGAAGGACATAGTCATAGTGCAAGGCGACTGGAATGCCAAGGTTGGCCAAGATGCGCACCACAACTGGGGAGACACATGTGGACCCCACTGCAACAACGAGACAAATGACAGGGGTCTGAGGCTATTGGAGTTTGCCAGATACAACAATCTGGTACTGGCAAACACGCTTGGTCTCCACAAAAAATCCAGACGATGGACATGGCACAGTCCCGGCGGGGAACATCACAACCAGATCGACTACATCATGGTCAAGAAACGCTTCAGATCAAGCATCAACATTGGCAGGACACGCACTTTTCCAGGAGCAGACATTGGAAGTGACCACGATCTCGTGATGATGTCTTTCCGGCTCCATTTGAAGAGAGTAAATACAGCAAAGTGCACTAGGCTGAAGTTCGACCTGGACAAACTGCAAGACCCGGAGGTGGCAAAAATATTTCAGGCCACAATTGGAGGGAAATTTGCACCACTGCTTATTTTGGGGGCAGGCGAAGTAGATGTCAACACCATGACCAATACCTTCAACTCAGCTGTAACAGATGCCGCCACTGAGATCCTTGGCAAGCACCGACCAAAGAAGAAGCCGTGGATCACACCTGAACTTTTGGATCTGTGTGATAAACGAAGAGAGTTAAAAAAGAAAAAGAACACCTCACAGGGAGCTGATGTCTACCGAAAAATCAACAATGACATCCGAAAAGGCATGCGCACAGCAAAGGAGAACTGGATAGAAGATCAATGCCAGGAAATAGAGAACAATCTGAATAAGAACAACAGCAAGAAGGCCTACCAGACTGTGAAGCGGCTGACAAGTGTTAAACAGCCCAAAGTCTCCACTATCCAAAGCAAGTCTGGCATATGCCTTACAGAAGAACAAGAAGTCTTGGACAGATGGACAGAGTACTGCTCTGACCTTTACAACCATACACCAAATGGAGACCCATCAGTTCTAGCATGTCCCGAGAGCAGAGAAGAAGAAGAAATCCTCCCAATTCTCCGGGAAGAAGTTGAGGCAGCAGTGCAATCGCTGAAGAAAGGGAAGTCAGCGGGAGTGGACAACATACCAGCGGAACTGCTACAAGCAGGAGGAGAAGCAATGACTGATGCTCTCACCATTATCTGTAACAAGATCTGGCAGAGTGGGGAATGGCCTACACCATGGACCCAGTCGCTTGTCATCACTCTTCCCAAAAAAGGTAACCTTCAGGAGTGTGAAAATTACCGCACCATCAGCCTCATCAGCCATCCCAGCAAGGTCCTCCTGAAAATAATACTCAACAGGTTGAAACCACCACAAGCTCAGGTTGAAAATAAATAATTCAACAGCACAGCAATGTTGTATTTGCTAGTTTAGATGCAACATCATTTATTTTCGCCAAGACACGACCATGAATTTTACAACCGATCTCAACTATGTACGAAGAGGCCAATGACGAAGCAGAGGGAGCAAAAATAAAATGTGGAATTATGAAGTTTCGAAATAGTTACATTTCACTTCTGTAACTTCGGGGGGGGGGGGGGGGGGGTTGCTTTTATTTTTTTGATCCGCCTCTTCATACATCGCTGAGAAGGAAAAGCAGAAAAATATCCAGAATTTTTAATTATTTTAAGACTGTCGGCTGAACATAATATATCCTTTGTTATATTCGCTATCGTACCTCGGCTATGCAATAATCTTTCATTGTTGTACCATGTGTACAATCATTGCTACTGTAATTTGGGGGCGAATTTTGTAAATTAAATGATAATTTTCACTATATTTATATATGTTACGCTCAATGTCGACAATGGCCTAATGTGAACAGTAGGCAACAAACTGCATAATGTGAACATTAGCCGGATGACCTGCCTAAATGTTAAAAAATTGACAACATTAGGCAAAAAATTACTTAATATTCGCATTTTGCCGCTCCATTTTGCCCGATATTAACAGGTTTGCCTAATATGAACAATATGAACAATTATCTTTTTTAGGAGAGAGAGAGAGAGAGAGAGAGAGAGAGAGAGAGAGAGAGAGAGAGAGAGAGAGAGAGAGAGAGAGAGAGAGAGAGAGAGAGAAGTTGATGTAGAAACACAACTAAGACTAGTAGAGTTATCTCAATGGAATAGCAAAGTAGAGTTATCTCAATTGAAGAGCAAATTATTCAAACGGAAGATATTAAGATTTAAAAAATCCGAATAACTAACTGAAATGCAAAGAACAAGAAGATACAGCAGATAAATGTACAAATAAATGTCATCATAATGCCTTTTTTACAAATCTCACAAAATACATTACAAAACTTCAAAGATAAATGTCAAAACCTCTTGCAGGGAAAGAAACATAAAATCATGTGTGCGGCGTATTGCTGAAAAACAGAAATAAGCAAACATTATTTGAACAGTTAAATGTTTTCACCATTTGATATCAGTTCCTAAAAATTCTTACATGATCTGCCAGGGTGACAGAGGGAGTTACACTTGATTTCTTTTTTTTACGCAACTGCATCATCTCGATATACACTTTGTTGTACAATGGCAATTCGTAAATCATTGACCGCCAGTAGCCTTTCCATTCAAAATATTACTAAAACAATGTGGGAAGGCATGTGAAAACTTCTCAAGAGAAGGAAACCTAAAATATCAAACTGTAAAATAAAATGTGAACATACTGATTTTATTCACATCAAGCAAACTTCTCTTGCATTATCTGAACATCTTGGCTAATGTGAACATTTAGCAAGAGATTTGCCTAATGTTCGCATGAGAGAATTTGCTTGCCCAATGTATATATTATTATTTGCTTGTTTAATTTTTACATTAGGCAATTGTCCACATTGAGCGTAACATGTACAATTCATTCTATTAGTGTAGAAATTTTTTTAATGTCTACACAACCCATTGTATACGTTTTGCCATTCATTTTGTTTTTCATAAACTTCTAAAATGGAATGGAATAGACCGCAAATGAGTTACAAACTGATAAACGCGAAGTGCGTGTAAAGATATAATGGAAAAGAATCATTTATTTACAAATGGCGCCTCATATACGTAATAGTGACGATGTATGACGGCCTACTAGCGCCAAAACCTTGTAATTACAAATATCATGAGATAATTATAAATATCATGGACTAATTACAATTATCAATGGATAAATACAATTATCATTGAAATAGTATAAATATATTCGCGTGATCACGTTTAATTTTCAGTTTTGGCTCTAGCAATCCGCCTGCAAATGCGCAAAAACTGAAAATTGTAATTATCACATAATAATTACAAGTTTCACTTCATAATTACAATTTTTACGTGATCATGCTTAATTCTGACTAAGGCGGCTTATTAGCGCCAACACGTGCGTTTACAGGTTTCAGTGATAATCGTAATTAACACATGTTCTGTGTAATTCACATTATGACGGCCTACCAGCGTCAAAACCTGATAATTACAAATATCATGAGATAATTACAAATATCACGTGATAATTACAAATATCAAGACATATTTACAACTAACACATACAAATTGTAATTATCAAGTGATAATTACAATTTTCGGTTTTGACCCATTTACAGACGGATTGCTAGAGCCAAAACTGAAAATTAAACATGATCACGCGAAGATATTTGTAATGTTTCAATGATAAGTGTATTTATCCCTTGATAATTGTAATTTTTGTAAGATATTTGTAATTACCTCATGATATGTGTAATTATCAGGTTTTGGCGCTTGGAAGGGATGGCAAATACTGATAATTATTAATGAACACTGTGGATTACCAGTATTGCTGTAAATTACACAGAACACGTAGTAATTTCAATTATCTTGTGATAATACTAACTCTCGGTTTTGGCGCTAGTAGGCCGTCCTAATGATTATCAATGAGTGGTCTACTGGAGATGAGCAATGCACATGTACCTAGAAGGTGTTTGAGGCGTTACGCTGAGTGTCATGACCCGCGTGAAACCACAACATCTGTCATACTTTGTGCCAACCAGCCACTAACCACCGTACCCAACTTACCTCCTCGGTACACCGATAATACAGTCAGTGTGAAGCAAGAATTGGGCCATAGTGTCGTTCTGCTGCTGTGGTCTAAGCGTAGAATTTAGCCGTTACATCAAGTTTGATATCCTTGGATCTAATAACACCGCATGCCATGCGCTCCTTACTCTTCAATCAGACTCAACGCGCGGCGATCTGTAACCACATATACAGGCGGATATGTTACACACAACACTTACACAACAAACACACATTCATCGTTCAACCTGTGACGTAAAGGCAAGTCGATATTTGAAGACGCAAGGAAACTAGAATTTTTAATTGCTGTTGGATTGTAGTAGTAGTAGTAGTAGTAGTAGTAGTAGTAGTACATGTAGTAGTAGTAGTAGTAGTAGTAGTACATGTAGTAGTAGTAGTAGTAGTAGTAGTAGTAGTAGTAGTAGTAGTAGTAGTAGTAGTAGTTGTTGTTGTTGTTGTTGTTGTTGTTGTTGTTGTTGTTGTTGTTGTTGTTTGTGTGTTTTTTTATTTATTAAAAGTTGATTGCATCTAATACTATTATTGAACAGAGCAAGGCAACCAGAGTACCGGCAGATAATCCTCGCTTACCTGCAAAATCTCGTACATAAGTCCATCCGCATGCGGGGTTCGAACGCGCGTCTTTCGGGATAGGAAATCAGCTCACTGTGCTACCAAAACTATTGTTTTTTTTTTTTTATTTTGTCCGTCCGTCCGGCGCCCGTTCGGAGGTAACATTTGCACAATGTTCTCTGAAACCAACGGACGGATTTCTTTAAAGCTTTAAAGCTTGGTATTTAATTAGGAAATAGTGAATCCTACCAGATGACACAAAAAAGATGGTGACGGCATAATAGTTTGCTGTTGTTTTTTCTAATCCTATTTTCTCCCAAACTACTGGAGGGATTTGGTTCAAGTTTGGTATGTACTTAGACTTTACATGTTTCTCCAAGGTAAAACCAAACTTATGCAAATCGAATGATGTAATCATCGTTGTCACAAGAGGTAGTTTGGACACTGCAGTAAGGCTTCACGTCTATAAAAGTTCATCCTTCTTTGGCCTTTGTAACTTAAATTCGAGGCCTAGAGGACGATAACAGTTAGGTTGTTCTAAGTATGTGGTGGGAAAATTTTTGCTAGGTATGCCGTGACATAATCCAGCTGACCTATATCCGTCAGCCCCTGCGAGGGCGCAAAGGCGCATGGGATATCGCGGGCTTTAGCTTGCCACTGAGTTAAGGTACGTCAGTCTTTGTCTAAAACCGCAACCGAGAGGACGCTCGCGCTGAAAGATCTCTCTCATAAGACTACGCAGGCGACGGGTGAAATCCATTCATCTCAGTATAGCCATAGCCTGACATTGTCAAAAAGGTAAATGATCGATCTTTTGTTTCACCGCGATTTATTGATATTATTATTGGATTATGCTTGTGAAGTCTTGCCATGTTTTATAATTGTGAATGTTGGTAAAACTTTGCTTGACCACGTGGCTGGCCCACGCGACCGGTTTTCGAGACCATGAGGTAGCCCCTGCTGACCAACTGTTGTTTCTCCTATTGGTATTATTGCAGACCAATGGCTGTACTGGAGAAGGTGTATATTATTAATTACTTCTCCCTGTGTTTATTTTAGCC
>CM072517.1:28484104-28744104 GCA_036898135.1 Oncomelania hupensis | reverse complement strand
AAAGAGGAAGACGAAGAGCAGGAGGAGGAAGAAGAAAAGAAGAAAAAACAAGAGGTGCATCAGGGAGGATGGACTTCGACAAGTATGTAGACATGTTCTGGACCTGTAGGTTGTCTGCGATTTACACAGTGACCGTGACCCTTCGCCAAGATTGTGTACAAACTACCGGAGCAACTGCGTAGCTAAACAAAACTGAGTGCTATTTACTTATTTAATTATTTCTTTATGACATGCAATTTAATAAAGCGCATATATTCACAACAGCTCTATTCTGTTCAATCAAGCCACGACGTGGGACAATTTCAAGCTACACAAACAAGGAACAAGAAAGGGTGTTGACAAACATTCCATACGAATTTTAAATGACATTTATATTATAGATATTTTTTGTTTAAGTATTAAGTCATGATGATTGCATTACATTACATCACATAATTATTGCTTTAGGTCCAGCGGACTCTTCCGAGCCAAATCAGGACCGGACAACCCCCGATCCGCATAAAAGATCTGCCGAAACAACCCTAGTGGTAAAACTGAATGCTCTCGACCAGCCAATCACTTTACAATAAAGACATTCCACGCAGGGGACGCTGAGGCTATACTCTAATTTATCGAACCCCCGGAAGAGTTTTCAAGAAAAAAGGTAGGTGACTGGTCTAGCAAAGAAGAAGATAGTATAGCAGATTGATAGAACAGAGCAGGAATGAGAAAGAACAAATGAGAAAGACAGCGACAGTGGGAATTAAAAGCACTAAATTTCCAGAAAGTGGGGATACTATTTATACTGAAATCTCCGGCACCCCAACGGGGGAGTCATGATGATTACCTTCACTCAATTGCATAAGTTTGGTTAAAGTCCAAGCACATACGAAACTTGAACCAAATTCTCTCTAGTGTGGGGGAAAATAGACTTAGGTTATAAAACAAAAAACAAACAATTATGAGTCACCATAATGAGGTCACCCGAAATGCATAATTTTTTGGGTCATTTGGTTATTATTATTATTATTATTATTATTATTATTATTATTATTATTATTATTATTATTATTATTATTATTATTTCTTCTTCTTCTTCCTACTTATAAGCCTGTTTAGCTGATGTATCTTTAGCCGAGCGGAGTATTTGACTCCCGCCTTTCGGTCACAACCTTGACAACACAGCTCAACCCGAACAGTTATTTTCATTTATCACTCGTATGAGAGACATAAAAATAATTGTTGTCCTGCAAGGTAAAGAAGCGTGTTGATAGTAAACCGGATTGCCGGCTACTAGTGCCACGACACTCTCTGCGGGTCACTGCCACTAACCTGCACCAAAAAAAAAGCCTGCCGACAATGTATTGTAGACCTGCTTACCGCCAAAAGCAGAAGACGAATGGTCAGCAGGGCAGATCATATATCGTGTCGCCTTGTCCTGCATAACCCAATGGCTACACCAAAGGATTCTGCACAGCAGGAGCCACCCAAGGCTAGACTAACCAACAAACATACATATATTATTTGATTGTAACCAGATTCATCCTCTTTTGCCCCTTGAAGTAAATACTATAACATTAGTTAAAAACATTAGTAATAAATTAAGTGTGGGATTGGAAAAAGCTTGAATCAATTCTCCAGTCGCTCGTTTTATTTAACTGAAATTGTTATTGTTCTGTTAGATAGATATTAATAGTCCCTGTGTGTATGTATGTGTTTATATGTGTCTGTTTAAATGCGTGAATCTGTATGTATGGTCTTTATCATCTTGATGAAAAAAGACGTTAATAAAACACCAACTGTCGCAAACCTGGGTGTTACTGGGTGATCACTACTGATGAAGGACTTCCTTGACTTTCATGACTTACCCCAGAACATGGTTTTATTTCAATAAAAAAAACTAAGGTACACCATTTACTTCCAACACTTCACAAACACATAACACGTTTTTCCAAGTTCGATTATTTTATTATATTCCGTTCATTTTTCTTCGAAATCGGAACGATAATTAGGCGATACTTTTTCGTCGTGGTTACCGAAAATGTTCTTGCTTTCAATTTTTTTTTACTTAGCTCAAAACTTCGTCCTCGTTGAATCGTTGATGAATGAAGAAACCAGTCTTTAGATGAGTTGGTGGAAAAGTTCGTGAAAGCTGGAACTTGACGTCGATGTCGCCGTTAGATCTAAAGGCTGTCCATGACCCACCAGTGACTTCTGTAGCCCTCGTTAACGTACAGTTCCATCTTAGAATCAGTCACTCCGATCATAAGCAATACGTCAGTGAAGAATCCAGTGCCAGTCTCAAAGATGACATCGTCACAGATATCCCAGACGGATAATACCACAAGATAAAAACACCCTACGGTGCCAGAATTCAGCTAAAGCTGATCAAACGTCGAGGAACAACTATCTTCCTGGCCCAACCACATCTGACATCATTCAGCCTCCAGCTAAACTGTCGTTGGCACCCCACAGAATAAGTTGCCTCGGAGCTTGGGTAGAATCCTCCTTGTCCAGTCTAGATCTCTTTCCCAACTGATTGACAGTTTTCCTAACCGATTTCGCCTCTGTTTCATTTTACTAAGGTTACCATACTTTTATCATTAAAACAACCAATGAAAATTTCCCAACGCAAACAAATGACCTATCACCTCAAATATTATATTTTGTAAAATTAATAGCTCACAACCTCTTTGCTTTTCCTCAAATTTTATTATTGGCATTAATCACAATCTTTCACACAAAAGAATTATCGAAAAAAAATCGTCCATTTT
Source organism: Oncomelania hupensis (assembly GCA_036898135.1). Classification (NCBI taxonomy): domain Eukaryota; kingdom Metazoa; phylum Mollusca; class Gastropoda; order Littorinimorpha; family Pomatiopsidae; genus Oncomelania; species Oncomelania hupensis. Next base: position 28,741,351 of record CM072517.1, on the reverse strand, counting down.
ATTCTTTTCCAGGAATAAAAAAAATGGCGATTGACACGCAGAAAAATTGACGTCATATTTCTAAATGTACCACAGGCACTCTATAAAACAATTTGCACTTGGAAAATAAAAATTCTCGCGAGCGTTTCGTTTCGCGACACCAACCAATCAACTAACCAACAAATGGAAGGTAGACAATCCCTCCCAAGCGTGAACCAGCCGCCTCCCATTCCGCCACATATCTATTACAGTATTAGAATTGTAAAGTTGTTTTGTCCATTCACCTGACACGGGCGTTAGTCTCAGCAGAGGCTCTGGACACCAAAGATCATCACATAGTCCATCTAATCATTTTTGCCAGCGCCTTGAGCAGGTCTGGAACAGGCAAAGGCGCTATATAGCCTAAGAACGATGACATGGAGGAGTGTGTGTTTCTCTATACTGTACTACACCGGCTGGGTTTTATTTACAATGTAATCCGTTTTGTTGCTGTCTTTTTCAGGCAGACGTCATACAGGAAGCTGTTCGGCATATCAAGAAGCTGCAGAGACAGATAGGGAGTGCCTTTCAAAAAGATGGAGGTACGGTGCGCTCTGTTCATTCTCTTTTGAATTCAATTCGCACATACACTTACACAAACACACACAGGCGTGTATTCGTGGCAAAGTGGGTACTTGGACAAAATGGGTTCCTAAACTAGCACAAAGGGGTTTTGGAAAACGCTTGCTCTTTAGCTGATGATGAATGGAAGGGTTGTTGCCCCTTTCAAAATATGTTCAACTCGCACTCTGTAATGTGCATGCTAAATCTCAATTTTTTCTTTAAAACACCTTGGTTGTTTCAGGGACAGATTGACAGCGGAAACGCCTGTGTATGTTTGAAACACTCGGAGTTCGAAGATTTGTCAAAATGAGGACTTTTGTTAAAAAAAAAAGTATCCTGAAGCGTTTCTTACAATTATGAAGTAATAATAAATTGGGGTTAAAAATGGCACCCCATTTCTTTCCGACAACATTTTACAACAGTTTTGCAAATTGAAAACATCATTTTGCCATGCATACAAGCTCACACACACATACACACACATTGAGACATAGAAGCACACATTGAGACATAGAAGCACACATTCCCATATACATACACTCACATATACACACATACACTCACACATAAACACAGAGGGGGTTGTGGGGAGTGGTAAAATAAAATTCGCCTGGTCTCCTAATTTATTCAATAAAATTAATAATTAATTATGAGAGTTATATTTAGATAGTGTTAGGTGTATATATAAGAAAATCAACATTATTATGATTCCAAATGGCTTTCAGAACGTAAAAGATCCTACACTCCCACTATTTCACACAAAACTCTTCTTCCAAAATTATTTATATTAGTTCCTGTTAAGAGAACCCAATAATTTGCGATGGGATTTCGGAAATGAAAATACGATATCGATATAAATCACTATTGGAATATTGCACAAAAAAGCCACGAGGCCACGAGAGAGAGAGAGAGAGAGAGAGAGAGAGAGAGAGAGAGAGAGAGAGAGAGAGAGAGAGAGAGAGAGAGACAGACAGACAGACAGACAGAGAGACAGAGAGAGAGACAGACAGACAGACAGACAGAGACAGAGAGAGAAAGAGGAGAGATTTTTTTTGGGTGGGTGGGTGGGTGAGGGTGTAACAGTAATAAAAACGGAAGAGAGAGGGAGACGAAAAAAAGGAAGAAAAACGAACCCAATGAAAAAGGTCTTGAGCTTTAAAACAAAAAAGAGAAAAAGAGAAGTGAGGCAGGTTCACGGGGAAAAAACAAAATTATATATAATATATATGATGATTGTACTGCACATTTTCAGATGAAGAAAGAGCGGCTGGAATCCTGCGACTGAGAACGCTGGAAGACTATCAAAGTCGCAAAGAACTGTATGCTGGAGGCATGCAGCAGCCTCGACTTGGACACGCCAGAGCCTCGATTGCGCCAACCGGACAATACTTCACAAATTATGATGCAGATGACACTTAACTTGAGTTTTGTGTGGTCGGCAACACAAAATCAATGGGCTCCATCGGAATCAAGATTAAATAATTAGTCAAACTTTCAGAATGTTGAATATAAAGCATTTATTAACATACCATGCGCTCTGAAATGAACACTGTATGCATTCCCCACATCAATGTCAGCGCAACAAATTTGTACTAGCTCTTAGCAAAGCCATGGTGACACCCATTAAACATTGATTATTCGTCTGTAAAACCTTTTACCTATCAACATGTTAAACTACTGAAGGAGGTTTTTCCGAAGGACAGGTTTTTATATACTCTTTTCAAGCCGGTCTACCACATCACACACAACCTTTTCAAGTCGCCAGTTTTCACTGCTTTCTTATTTCGCCTAAAGTGTGCAACACAGTATGTTTCGCCAAATGTAAAACGACAGCATTTATTTAAATGAAGACAGTTTATGGCATCCTACCCTATCCTATCCTATCCCGTAACTTAAAAGTCGTTGGGGCATCACAGATGATGGATGTCTTTATTGTAAAGTGACTGGCCGGTGGAGGGCATTCAATTTTCCCACTGGGGTTGTTTCAGCAGATCTTTTATGCGGATCGGGGGTTGTCCGGTCCTGATTTGGCTCGGAAGAGTCCGCTGGACCTAAAGCAACAATAAATCAATCAATCAATCACAGATGATCGTTTAACAAGCGTACTCCATCTTTCTCTGGCCCCGGTGTAACAGGCCGGAATATACCCCTGGCTACTTTATACCATGGGTATAATGTAGCCTAGGCCAGGTCATACCCCTCGCGCCCGGAATATACCCCCACCTAAAGAGATTTCACTCATGGGTTTGTTGTACATGACCGTTTGCGTGACCAACTCTCAGGTAACAGCCTTTTGCTTGCGTGTTAAAAAAACAAACAAAAAAAAAAAACTGAGTGAACTCAGCTAACAGCCTTTATCTTGCGTGTAAAAAAAAACAAACAAAAAAAACAAACTAAAAAACCCCTAACCCTATCTATCTATCTATCTATCTATCTATCTATCTATCTATCTATCTATCTATCTATCTATCTATCTATCTATCTATCTATCTATCTATCTATCTATCTATCTATCTATCTATCTATCTATCTATCTATCTATCTATCTATCTATCTATCTATCTATCTATCTATCTATCTATCTATCTATCTATCTATCTATCTATCTATCTATCTATCTATCTATCTATCTATCTATCTATCTATCTATCTATCTATCTATCTATCTATCTATCTATCTATCTATCTATCTATCTATCTATCTATCTATCTATCTATCTATCTATCTATCTATCTATCTATCTATCTATCTATCTATCTATCTATCTATCTATCTATCTATCTATCTATCTATCTATCTATCTATCTATCTATCTATCTATCTATCTATCTATCTATCTATCTATCTATCTATCTATCTATCTATCTATCTATCTATCTATCTATCTATCTATCTATCTATCTATCTATCTATCTATCTATCTATCTATCTATCTATCTATCTATCTATCTATCTATCTGAGTGCATCAGAACAATTAAAACACATAAATTAAAGAGTAACGTGAAGGATAAGGTCTTCCGTAGTGGGGGGTGGGGGGGGGTTATAATGAGCAGGAGAGGGTTAAACGAGCCTAGGCCAGAAAATACCCAGGGGTATGGTCTGGGTTAGGCCAGTTTATACGGGGGCATAGTCTGGGTTAGGCCAGTTTATACCCTGGGTATACTTGAGGCGGGGTATAATGTGGACTGCTGCACCGGCAGTCCTACTGGCTTCAATCAGTGTTATGGCATATTGTGTTGAAGATAAAAGATTTGGATTGTAAATGGTTGTTTGATAAATGATTCTTATTTAGGCCGCCTTGATCATTTAACATACAATCTCTATCCTATCCTAACCTATCCTATCCCGTAACTCGAAAGTGGTTGGGGAGCATACATATTAGGATCGTTTAATCAGCGTGCTCCATCTTTCTCTGTCCTCAGCAACCTTCGTGGCTTCGCTCAGTGTCAAGCCAGTCCATTCCCGAATGTTGTCGCTCACCTCTTTTTCTGTCTCCCTCTTCTTATACCTTCTTGCACCGTGCCTTGCAGGATGGTCCTTGCAAGGCCTGATGCTCTGGTGACGTGGCCATACCACCGTTTCTTCGCCACTGTGAGCATGTCATGGAATATCTGCCTTGCACTTGTTCTTTTCTTTACTATATTCCTCCTTTTCTTCTTTTTTTAGCTTCGTTTGCTTCTGTCTCTTCTTTTTTTTTATCCTCTCTCTATCCGTCTTTCTTTCCTCTTCATTTTATCCTTCCTCCTCTTACTACTACTACTGTTGTTACTACTACTATTATTATTATTACTACTGCTACTACTGCTACTATCATTACTGCTACTACTACTGCTACTACTTCTTCTCCTCTTCCTCCTCCTTCTATCCTTTTTCGAAAGGCAAATTTCTATGTAAAGTCTCAGTAAATTAGTTAGTCCTTGTTTGTAGTCTTCAGCGGACTGCAAAGATCCAACAGACCCCATTCACAAATGAGGAGTTTTGGGAAAGTTTTCAAGACAAAAGGTAGACTGGTCTAGCAAATAAGACAGTAGATTGATTGAATATATTAAAAACGAGAAAGAACAAATGAGAATGACAGAAACAGTGGTAATTTAAAGCACTAATGTATCACAAACTATTTATACAGAAACCCAGTCTCAGACTTCTACTACTACTACTACTACTACTACTACTACTACTACTACTACTACTACTACTACTACTACTACTACTACTTGGCTTCTTCTTCTTCTTCTTCTTCCCTCCTTTCCTTTTATCTCATTATTGTCAGCCGCGAGGTAATAATGAGTTCATTTCCTAACCGTCTTAGTACCGAAGTCACAGCCTAGCCCCTAAGGTTACAAATTCCAAGCAGAAAAAGAAAAGGAGGCTGTCGGGAACAAGCAAGAGGCTGGCTGTAAAAGGGCGAGGGTGATAGTTTACAGAATCAGGGCCACATTACTTCAGCTATCGCGTTCGGACCAAGCGATGGTGAACGTGTTCATCTTTTTTTTTCAAACTGTCTTAATAGCCAGGTAGGCGCCCAGGCTGCGGTTCCAACCCTTCTTAAGAACTCGGGTGTTTTAGGTTTAAAGGGGTATCTCTTACACCCGCATGTAGTTGCGGCCCGTCCTCCAGCCGCTAAAAAATATGGCTTCCACGTACGTCGCGACGTGCGGCGGATCACCGTAAAACTTGTCCGTCTTTCTCTGTTCACATTGCCTCCCTTGAGCGCCGTGCGTGGCAGGAGTAGTTTCCCTTGCCCGCATCTTTTTTTCGCCTAGTGGCCTGCACAATGGAGGCTAGTGATAGATGGGAATTCAATGAACTGCCTTTTTTGTTGTTAGGGGGTAAATCTTTGTTTCTTCGCTTTCTGACCCCGCTGGCTCTCTCCATACAGTGAACAAACATGATGTCACAAAGCTGGCGAAAAATTGAGTGTTTGTCTGCGGGTGGCGCCTGCTGTGACTGGCTGTAAAACTTCAGGGTAAAACTAGCTCGTTCCAAGTGAACAGCGTGCGGAAAATTTATTGCGGACTTACATGCGGGAAGTTCTCAAAACCTGAACTGCGAACGGCGCTGGGTCGTATTCTGTTCAAACCAGCACCGCAGAAGCGAATAATCGGAAAACTGAAATCATTATTAAGTTATCATTATTGAGAGTTGATTTAAAAGCATAACTTGGTCGATACTCACCACCATTGACATTTGAAGCACAAGTACGCTTACAAACGCATACACAAAGAACACAGGCGTGCACCGAACACCCGTATAAAAACACAGGTACGTAGACTTCGCACATGCAGGCCCGCATTCATAAACACACACACACACACACACACACACACACACACACACACACACACACCAAAACACACACACAGCATACTCAAACACATTATACCTTCCAATATGTAACACAAATTCGTGTGAGTGTGTGGGTGGGCGGGTGTGGGTGTGAGTCTGCCTGCCTGCGTCAGGGTGTGTGAATTGGCGACAGACGGTTGCTTGTGGCAAGGGTACAATGATCACTTTTGACCAGTTCTGTCTGTCCACTGTGAGGTCATCCCAGCTCTGACCTTTACATCTGTTAGCCAACACTCCCCGTTCCTATACAAGGTATAACCAACTCTTCTTTGAATCCTGATTCTTTCTGACAACCTCAACGTAGTCTTCGTCCTTCTATACAGCGTCAGCTTGAGAAATCCATTAGATTCAGGTTCAGATTTTTATTTAAAGTCTTTTCATTGATAAAATGATATTAGACTTTCACAAACATTTATATGCATAGACATACACACAAACACACATGCATAAACATAAACACATATTTATGTACTTAATCAAAAAATGTTTGTTATGTCAGTCTGTAAGATAATGTAAGCGATTTTTTCAATAAGTGTATGATTATATAAAATATCTGTCATACTATCGGCTTCATTGATCAAGACATTATTTGCCTTGTATAATGGTAATAATGTTGTACATTCAAATAATAAATGTTGTACAGACATTGTTTGATGGCATATACAATGAATATCAGTTATGTATTTTGTGCTCCATGAATTCAAACGCATTTTATAGATGATTTTTGAAATATTTCTACTACATGATAACATGTTATGTTTGTTTACCGATTTTTGAAAATGTCTTTCTACTAATGAAACCAATTCATGCCTAGATATTGTAGTATTACAATTTGATATCGAATTTGTATTTTTAGCTCCAATTTTGGCAAGTTTGTACGACTGTTCATTCCAGTACAAGCCAGAATGAGACGGAACCCAACAAAAAACATTTGTACCTCTGCTAATAATTTCATGTATTATATGCTTAATTTCAAATATTAGATCTGGTCTAGGAGTATATTCCCAGTTTTGAATTGATTGTAAAATTGATTTTGAATCGACACAAATGAGCAAGTCTACTATATCCAGGGATGTTTCAAGAATATATTGTAATGCTCTTAATATGGCATATAATTCACAGGAAAATATAGAAAATCCTTTTCCAATATAGTACAAGTTTTCTACTTTCAAAGCTGGTATAACAAACCCTGCACCACTATTAGATGATTCCAGTACAGATCCATCTGTAAATATTTGTAGGTGATTTGGATAATATTGTTCTAAGTGTTATTTCACTTCAATTACAAGAACATTATTGTTTTCACCTTTAGTAATATTACAATATTCTATAGCAAAGTTAGCAGATAAATGTTCCCAATATGGTATTTGAGGTATTAAAGGCTGAATCGGAATATTCAAAGTATCAATGTTACATGCAGTCATTGTTGTGTTTACAAAATTCTTAATTGGCTGGAGATAAGAAATTTTTTCAACGCGTTTGGGATATTCATTAACACATGATGAAATCCATTATTCCAACTGCCAATGCTACAAAATGAGAAGAGGTAAATTAATGGTTCCCGATTCCTCAATTATTTTTGTTTTGTTTTGTTTGTTGTTTTTGGATGGCGTTATATTGACGCTGCCATGCTTTCACTGAAAAAAAATCAACAATCCAAACCCTCCAAATCTCACATTCCCAAATTTGCAACCTTTGCAACCTACCCCACAAAAAATCTCGAAGAGACCACCACCCCCATTATCCACTACACCAACCCCTTACCCTCCCCACCACCCATCCTATAGGGTCAAATTCAAATCTGTGACATCTTGCACCTTACCTCATCGAGACCTCCAAATCGCCACCCACATCTCTCTCTTTGCATCCCGTGCCCCTCACTTCCTGTTTCCTTAAAGGACCACCTGTGTCATTCTTGAATTAAACAATTTAAATGGCCTTTGAAGACACGAGAAAGGAGTGTAGAATGTAAAGAGAAGGCGGCCACAGAAGGATGACAAAACACAGACAGACCATCCATCATTCCAACCCAGCAAAGGCTGTGTGACCCCATGCAGGGTATTGTAGACGATTGAACCAGCATCTTGGGTCACTCTAGGAGACCAAGGATAGTCTGGCTAATGATATTAACAATACTGGTCAAGCGGTATTGTTGGGCGTATTGACCATTCAAGTTCAAATGTTAGTAATGCTATTGTGATGGTGTTTTTAGTTCCTGGGCAATAGTTGAGGATCTGGGCTCTATCCGTCTGTCTGTTCGGCCGGCCGTACTTTTTTTTCTGAAACCAAAAAAAACAACGGATTTCTTTAAAAGATGTGTCCTTGGTTGTATTTTTTTTAAAATACTGAATTATGATTGTTATGTGTAGGTTTGTTTTTGTATCTGCAGCAACCCGAAAAGGGGCAAACAATTAAATATTGAATCTTGAATCTTCTTTGCTGCCGTGGCTATGAACACCAGAATATAGATTTTAAATTTATACAAAATTAATACCGGAAACTCCAATGGTATGGCCGCCTCACCAGAGCATCAGTCCTTGCAAAGACCATACTGCGAGGCACGGTGCAAGAAGGCAGAAGAAGAGGGAGACAGAAAAAAGGTAAAAGAACAACATTTGAGAATGAACTGGCTTGACACTGAGCAAAGCTATGAGGGTTGCTGAGGACAGAGAAAGATGGAGTATGCTCCCCAACGACCTTCGAGTTACGGGATAGGATAATAAACGAACAACCGTAGTATAACCTATTTCAGTTTAGTAGATAATGATGGTTCATTAATATTTTGGAAATTCAAAACATCACATATTTTACAAGAGAAACGGTTAGACAGACTAAGAGAGTGAGACAGAGAAGAAGAGGAAGAGGTGGAGCCATCCAGAGAAAATGTCGTAAGATGAATAAGATGACCCGATACTTCTCTAAGTGTACTACAAGATTCGTCAAGTTGGTGTTTTCGTATTTTGATATTTTTAGACTGAGACTATGAAAATATGAATAGGAGGGAGAAAGAAGAAGAAGAAGAAGAAGAAGAAGAAGAAGAAGAAGAAGAAGAAGAAGAAGAAGAAGAAGAAGAAGAAGAAGAAGAAGGAAGAGAAGGAGGAGTAGAAGAAGAAGAAGAAGAAGAAGAAGAAGAAGAAGAAGAAGAAGAAGAAGAAGAAGAAGAAGAAGAATGAAGAAGACACGTCACGACGACAATGACGATTTCGATTTCGATGACGAAGAAGACCGATCCTGAAGAGTATTTGAAGTTCCACGTGAATGGGAATGTCGTGACAATTTGCCCGACAGTGGACACTCGGACAACAGAGCAGGGGACAAAAAAAGAAACTGACCGCCATCAGAGAAGCGATTGACAACGCAAACTAAAACAAAATGGGTGGACAGACAGTGGAGGAGGCTGGGAATACGCTGACCGTTCCTTCTTATTTCTACTTCACGCGTTCAAGATCGCATCACAAAGGAACACATCTACGTCATTAACCCCAACTGGATATCGTGAGTAAGCGAATGTGTGGCATAGCCGACAACAGGTTTAAAGGGTCACAGTACAAAATACAAACTGACTTATTGTCCCCAGTTTTACACAAGGACATTTGACATGTGGGCAATATCACATAAGTACGAAACATGACAAGGCAATATCATAGTCAATGAATAAAACAGCAGATACATAACATCAACATTCATTTACATAAGCTTTATCAAACACTGGCAATCTAAAAAAAAAAAAAAAATCGATGTCAAAGTCAAAGCATTTTTATTTCACAAAAAGAAAAAGTAATGGATCTCTGGTACCCATTAACCAAAGATGTACGAAGCAACACACACACACACACACACACACACACACACACACAAACACACGCACTGGTAAAAACATAAAACATGTTTTATCCTTCCATGGGTAAGAACATAGTACATGTAGGTAATAAACATCCATCGGATGATCCATCCATTATTTACAGCGCCACGTACTATCTACACACACGAGCCTACCCTGCCCCACAATCGCATTTATTACGTTTTCGTCGGTCCTAAAAATAGACGGCCTTTCACCCCACAGTAAGGGCGCGTCCACATGACAAGCTTCGAGCGAAGCTTTGAGCTGCGCTTCAGCTGCGCTGCGAAAAGTCTAACTAGAATTACTGTAGAAGCGTCCACACCACGAGCGGTAGCCGCGCGGCTATTGCTAGCTTCGAGCAGCGGTAATGTTCTGGGCATTTATCGACGCTCGAAGCTCAAGCGGTGGTTTTGGGTCCTTGACCTTGATTGGTTTTGTGTCCTTGGCCTTGAATCAGTCTTCTTACCACCCTTCGGTTACGGAATCAGAGAACTAAAAAATAAGAGATTGTGGCAGAAAAAACAAAAAGATTTTCGAACAGGGAGGTTTGAGCAAAGCTGTTTCAGGAGGTGCCTAAAATGGCAAGGCACTCAAGTTAGTGATTGAGTGAAGATGGTTATACATTTTATAATAAAATGACCAATTGCTCTTTTCGTATAGTATAGGCCTAATTGACAAAATTGCAGCTTTATCATTTGTGCAGTCGCCATTGAAAAATAATAGTACCCAGTAAGCGCTTTTTTTTTCTTTTATTATGTTTTAACACAATTTGTTGCAAATAAAATACAGATCTAGATCTATTAAGCGAATTCACATTTGATGTTTTCACTCAGATTTAGAACCGTGCTTATAGTCCCAAATCCAACCTAGATTTAGATCTGGATTTTATAAATAAAAAATAAATAAAAGGGCTATGATGGTAAATTATCAATGAACACTTATGATGTAGGTATTGTGTGTTCGATGCCAGCCAATAAAAGTTTACAAAAATATATAGTTAACGTTTTAACTTGGGTTTATTTCTTTGTAGCTTTGTAGGGGTGGGGGGTGGGGAAAAAACAAGAGAGATAAAAGGGGAAGGCTGAACAGTAAATGACCAACATTTGGTTGGAGTGCATGATTGCAGGTCCGTCTTTTTTAAATCTGCACTCTTTGTTTTATTTTTTAAAAATAGTACATTCCATGTTGATCTTAAAAGTGACCAACTTTAGATTTAAAATCACAAGCTTTGTGACGTATATGAACATGGGAAAACTAAAGTCACGAGAGTCTCATCCTTCATTATCACTGCCGTCAGTTAGTTCAGCAAAGTTATATTAACTGTAGCTTTCCTGCCAGTTCACTGCACCAACCCTGACAAAATACTCAACCAGCTGTTCTCTCACCCATGCTAAGTATTGTCCAGGACGACCTGAGTAACACCCCATCCGTCTGTCCTGTTCGCCACGGACTTGAGTATCATCCCAGATCTCCGTGTCCTTTTTTTTTAATATCAGCGCATTCATGATGGATGACTGCATTGTGCAAGGCAACAGTGCTAGCACAATGTTGTCAGCAGTGGTCACGTTGTGGAGATTGCTGTTTTCAGCACTTACCATTTTCCAGCAAGCACTACAAACCCGCATTCTACACAACGGCTTGCCATGGCGATAATTGAAGATGATATCGACTGTGTTGATTTGTGTTATTAGGTATGGCTTGGGCGATAGGCTGGGTTACCTACCAAAAAAATAGGAAAGGTGAATGTTGGAATTTGGTAGTGGGACATATTTACTGTATTCCCTTCAAGGCAGAGTTTCATCTGAAACCTGGATAATATTTTATTTATTTATTTAATCGTTCTTATATAGCGCTTTACCAGCTCAAGAGCTGCTCAAGGCGCTGGCCGATACAGGATCTAACTCAAACCGCCCGAGACGCCCACCCGCAGCCTTTGGGCGCATGGTCTGACGCCCGTACAACTGAGCACAATCCTGGGCAGCCAGGGATGGTGGAGAAGGACCTAAGTGCATGCTGGGTGTGTTCTTGTCACCGGCACTCACCCGTCTAGGACATGAGCGTCAGGATCTTTAAAGTCCGTTATGATGGAATGTATATGACACAGACTAGACCTCGGTTTATACTCTCATCTCTTTCCCGTAGGCTCCAACTTCAACAGAAATAAATTTTAGTTGCGGGTCTTCGATGCTTTGCAAAACCACAGATAATAAACTTCTGAACGACAGCTAGCATCACGCTAGCAGGCAGCTAGCTGTAACAGCTTGTCATGTGGCCACCCAAGCTGTCACCGAGCTTACAGTCAGCTGTAAAGCTAGCTTGCCGCTAGCATTTTGACGCTTTTGGTGTGGCCACCCACCGCTCAAAGCTCAAAGCTCGTCCAACGCTACGCCACCGCTAGCTCAAAGCGCAGCTCGTCATGTGGACGCGCCCTTAGCCTACACGCGTCTCATACACACCTCCAGTTCCCACAGCAATAGATAGATTAACTGAATTAACATATTAAAACATCAGAGAGAAAGGAAGAAGAGAGAGATCACTTCACGATATCGCCTCTATGAGAAGTGATGTACGGTGGAGGAGTTACGTCCCTTCAACCTCACATGGGCTTGCTTTCGGTTTCTTAGTGTCTTGTCTATTCACAACTTTCCGGCACCTCTCATAAAAACTCGTGGGTATCGCCATTATAAATTAAAACGAGGTTATATGAAACCAAGTTCCGGTTTGGCTTGTTTTGCTTTTATCAAAGCTTGATGCAGGACTTTTAAATATGGCAAATTGCCGAAAACGACGATTATTAGAGCCAGAAAACGAGTGGGATAAGTATAAAAACGGTGGAGGAAGTACATGCTCAGTGAAAGAATGCAAAAAACAATCGTAGAGGCCTGTATTTGTGGCGACTTCGGAGGTGCGTCGATCATCGACAGAAAGTGAAACAGGACCTGAAAACTCTTGTAGTTTTCCATAGCTTCGCCGTCGCAACCTTCACAAAACACGAAGTAACTGACTATATTAGGCTAGCGTTGTGGCCAAGTGGGCTAAGGCGGGACTAACTTGCCTTGTCCACAAGCCAGAAACCAATGGCGCCTGACAGGTGTGGGTTCGAGCCAGCATCTGGGCGTTATGTTTTTCCGAATATTTTTCAAAAATTCACAACTAATGTTAGGTAGGTAGGGTTTAGGCGCGCCACTGGCGATAGAAAGGGATAATAAACTGCAGCAAAAAAAAAAAAAATATGTGAGGGTACGATACAGGTTGCCAGAGACACATGTTATTATTCTTGAATATTTGGAAATAACTCACTAAAACACGCGGAGGAAAAAAAAACCGGAAGTATTTTTCATAGAGGGGATTCCCGTTGGTGCATAGGATAGCAGAAAAGTGTGAATATATGGGGGTTTTTTAATTATATTTTAAAAAAATGTTTTAGACCGCGATTTTCACCTTTTGCTGTTGAAAATGTTTGAAATTAGGCTTTTCAAATTTGAGAAAAAATTTTTTATGCACATCTGTTTATTTTTTCATGACTTGCTGCCTCTTGACCGTAAGGGTGTTATGAGCGCTTCCTAAACTGTAACCCGTGATCTAGGTGGCTTTTGCATTGTTTTGTTGCTTGAAATAAACAGTATGTATAAGATAAATTTTAAAATAATAATAATAATATTTTTAAAAAAACACACACTAGTCTAGAATATGTGTCATACATGCGTAATTTATTTTTTGTTCCGTATGGGGTTATACAGCATACGGATTGATTGGCAGTTTTAGTGTGTATAATTTGTGCGTGTGTGTGTGTGTGTGTGTGTGTGTGTGTGTGTGTGTGTGTGTGTGTGTGTGTGATATAGAAAGAGATGGAGATCGAAATATAAATAAAGATATTGACTAATTCGAAACGTAAATCTAGTTGTGCACACGGAAATTCATTTATTTACAAAAATATGCTTCGATTGATTTCAACATAATAATTAGGGTACGTAATTATTATAATCTCTCTCTCTCTCTCTCTCTCTCTCTCTCTCTCTCTCTCTCTCTCTCTCTCTCTCTCTCTCTCTCTCGTATTTAAAAAAAGGTGAACAAGGCAACTTTTTGTGATCACAAATGAAACCATCCTGCAATCAACCCTATATATTTCATTCAAATTGACAATACAATCAGTGAGTCCTGTGACAAAATAAAGGGTTGGCATCTGTGTTTTATATTAGAATATTCTGCCACAACCTAATTTAATTATAACAGGATACGAAGTTGAGGAATTACAGACACAGTTTGGTGGACAGCAAATAACAAGCCGCTGAAATTTTATTTTTCTCATACTGTCTTACAATCTTTTTCCTTTTTTTTAAGGTCTAATCCAAACCGTTTCTTACACGAAACATCACCTTAGTTCCAATCCGTCTTGTATCATTGACAACCATTCATTGACCGGTCTTGGTCATCATAATTTTTTTATATCACGATTCTTGTCTGTCAGAATAGATCTACAATTTCTTCAAGAACTTACCGTTCTTCTTCCTTTGGGAAACCAAAAAAACTCTTCCCCTTGCATGCTGCCTTTAATCTTGCGTTTGTGCAGTTCAAAGCTGCACAGTGGTCACCGTAACTGCTCCTGCGATTTATTTTCCCCCTCTCCATCAGATCTTCGCTCTGTGACGCAGCCATTTTCACACATGTTACAATCAAGTCGCATAACTCGTGACGCGTCATCACACCAAAGGCGTCACTGCGCGGTCTAAGTATTCCTGGTCTATGTAAAACATTACAAACTAAAATAAATATATTGTCGCAAGAAAGCATCACGGATGTTTGATTATTTTTGTGTGACAATGAGTTTGGGAAATCGCATTGTAATGACATTCCAATAAGGTATAGAGGAAGATGGGCAATGGTGATGGAAACTGACTGTTAATGGCCTGTCTTAACTGGAAGGTCCGTGGAGGTTTATGAACTTTTATTCCAGGTTCTCACATCCCCAACCTAATTTCATAAACTTTTTTTCAGATCAGAAGGTTCAGGAACCTAGGTTCGGGATCTGACAGGACATTAACATTGAAGTTTAGGCGTCTCTTCCTTTGTTTTCTTTACACACACTCAATTGCTGTTACTATACACACTTTCGTAGCTATGCTATTTATAGAATCAACCTTGATGTTATTAATAGTCACGCAACAAAATAATTTATCAATTTATACGCAAACCTTAGCTTTGAGTTTGAAAAAAAAATTGATTATTATTATTAATCTTTTTCTTTTTTTTGGTGGGGTAACATTCATTGTGAATTTGAAAATGATCCGTGACGCTAAAATGTGTGACCTTGGGACCCTTTAATAGGCAAGCGTTGTGATCGACGGGTAGTGGCTGAGTGGTTCATTGCGCTAGAACAGTGCGCAGTTTGCAGTAACAGTGCGATGTGCGTGGCTTGGGTCGGATCGTTACATTACATTACATTACATAATTATTGCTTTAGGGTCGGATCATGACATTACATTACATGATTATTGCTTTAGGGTCGGATCATCAATCCCATCAGCGCCTTGAGCAGTTCTTTGAGCTGGACAGGGCGCTATGAAATGAAAATCTAGTTATTAAAGGCTTACCCTTCACTAAACTCAATTTGTAGCAAGTCTGACTGCTCCGGCTGAAAACGTTTCAGAAGAGCGCAGACACTCGGCTTGATGGTTGGGCATTTGTTGTGGCAATGTTGGTCCACAGATGGGGACGAGTGGACAACAGACTGGCCACTACCTAAACACTGACCCCCGGTCACTGGAGAGGGACACCTCACCACCCCACCCCCCATTCCCCCATCCCCGTGGGGCGCCGAACTGACCAGTAGAGAGGAAGAAAGTTGCTTAGGCACCGTCTGTATGCGTCTCCGTCTGTACGTGTCACTGTAAAACGTCTCTGACCTTCACTGTCTGTGACCTTCACTGTCTCCGAGTTAGTTTCAGTTTTGGTTTTCAAACATACTTGTCATATGTCATGCAATGTTTGTCTTGTGTAATGTCCTGTTATGTTTTATGTGTTTGTATTATAGTAAACATAGTAACTGTACTATGTTGTTTTCTTTAAATTAAGCTATGTCAATTTTTTCGGTTGCTATCCTTTTATATTGTTTCAGTTCACCGATAGTGTTGCTGGTTCGTGATTTTTTCACATGTTGTCAAAATACGTTTGTTCTAGTTATTGTTTTAAAGAAAGAGATTACTCTTATATAGCGCACTTACAAGCTCAGAGAGCTTCTCAAAGCGCTGGCCACTACTATCCAGCAATCACAAAATAGTTTGCTGAAGTCAGGATTCGAACCCACGTCGCCCGAGACGCACATACACAAGTCGTGCGCTCTGACGACTAAGCTATCCCTGCCGTTTTACTATTTAAGTCTATTTAATGTCAGTGCGAATGTGCTTGTAAACAGTGTATAGTGATCATATCATTTTATTGTTCCAGTATGTTTTAAGTAGCAATATTTTTCTAAAGTTAAATTTTAAGATGTCAAGCGCGGCGAGCGCATTTAAATTGTGGTACCGCGTGTAATAAATACCCGTTTTATTATTATTTATTATTACATTCTGTTGAAATCAGGATCGGTGTTTTTATCAGTCTTATGTTTAACAATCAGTCGCATAAACAACCAGTAAATCATAACATAAACCACCTACTGACTCCAGACAAAGAGGCTTATGTTACGTTTTTTTCCACACCTATAATTATACATTTTATATAATAATTTTTGCATTCAGTTCTAACATACAGAGGACTAACACGTTTTAGGCAAGCATGTTTTAATTAGTGAGACGTCTGTATGCGACCGTACAGGAAACGATTCTGGGAATACCTGAATAGAAGAAATAAACACTATACTTCTGTTGGGGGGGGGGGGATGGAGGCGACTGGTTCAAGCTTGAGAGAGATGTTGTCTACCTTCCATTTGTTGGTTAGACTAGCCTTGGGTGGCTCCTGCTGTGCAGAATCCTTTGGAGGGGCCATTGGGTTATGCAGGACAAGGCGACACATTTGTTCTCCCCGGATGACCATTCGCCTTTTGCTTTTGGTGGTGAGCGGGACTACATTGTCGGCAGGCATTTTATGCAATTCAGTGGCAGTGACTTTGTAGAGAGTGTTGTGGCACTAATAGCCGGCAAACCGGTTTACTATCAACACGCTTCCCCGCCTTGCAAGGCAAATATTTTGTATGTCCCTTTTGTCAGGGATGAATGAAAATAACAGTGCCGGTCAGGCCGTGTTCTCAAGGTTGTGGTCGAGAGACGGTAGTCAAATACTGTGATCAGCTACACTTCGAAAATGCCACAATACAATATAATAAAATACAATACAATACAATATAATACAGCAGAACACATCACAACTCACATAGCAAATATACCACATAGAGAAATCACCTCCCTATGCACCTTAGTTGGACTGTACTGAACACCAACACACAGACCCGATCCCATATAGAAAAAATGACACATAGAGAAAATACCTCCCTATGTGTGTTGGCTATACTGTGGCCCAGGAAACGGCCTTGCACAGACAACTAGGTGAAAGGGTGTAAGAAATGTTTGCGGGTCGAGGTCACTCTGACATTGTCCTTTGAATTCCAACCTTTACCGGAAGGTGGTATTGTAGTTTGGGGGCTGAACTTGGAGGAAGTCTTTTAAATGATAACATCTGTTTAACGTTTCTCCAACCCTACCCTATAGCCCTCCTACACACAATTTCAAAACATGCCAAGCTTCTTTTCCTTCAACGTTGCTCTGCTCTCTTTCTCCAGCTCCTGTTCATTTCTCCTCCCCATCCTCTCTTCTCTCCTCCTCCTTCTTTTATTTTCATTCATTCTTTCTTTCTTTCTTTCTTTCTTTCTTTCTTTCTTTCTTTCTTCTTCTTCTTTCTCTGTGTTTTTTTTTCTTTTTGTTCTTCCTGAACTTCTCCTCTTCCATTTTTTCCTTTTATTCACCCCCCCCCCACATCATCCCCTTTTTAATTCCTTTTATTTTCTTTCTTTCTTTCTTTCTTCTTGTTCTCTATTCTTTTCATCTATTTTCCTTTTTTTTCTATTAGATTTTGTTTCTTTTCTTTCTTTCTTTTTTTATTTTCTTTTCTTTCTTTCGTTCGTTCTTCTTCTTCTTCTGTGTTGTGTGAATTAACCAAAGCGGGAGCCTTTAGTATCGAATGACGGCGCGTAATGATGGTATGTGAAAGAAAGAAAGATTTTTCTTATATAGCGCACTTACAAGCTCAGAGAGCTTCTCAAGGCGCTGGCCCGTAATATCCAGCAATCACACAATACTTTGCTGAAGTCAGAATTCGAACCCACGTCGCCCATGACGCTCTCACACAAGTCGTGCGCTCTGACCACTGAGCTATCCCTGCCGCCACTATATATATATATATATATATATATATATATATATATATATATATATATATATATATATATATATATATATATATATATATATATATATATATATATATATATATATATTTTTTTTTTTTTTTTTTTTTTTTTTTTAAATTATTTTTTTTAAATATACCTTCCTCCTCTTCTGTAGGTTATTGTTATACCATAAAGGGTAACCCTAACCGCTGAGCAGCTCGGAGGATCCACCACGGTAATCCGTGGATCTAAAATTATCTGGGTCTGTGGCAGGAAATGCAAATACTACGAGGACAGGAAGAGGGCAGGCTGGACAAACGGCAAAACAATGGTCAGCCATATGCCCAACAGTTTGTCCACCCACAGACTGGACAATTAGTCACGCCGGCGCAAGAAATGGTTCAGATGTTGTTAAACGGAGATGTTGTGATGTTGATGATCAGGCTTCGCTTGCCGATTCCTCGTTCTGGTCCGTTGCTTCATTACAACGCATACAAGCGAATGCTAATTTTTGCTTTTGAAGGTTTAGTAAGCTCTCAAAACTCAGTCTTGGGTCATCCATCCTTCCATCCGTGGCGCTCAAAGTGCTCCAAGACAATGCGAACCTTCAAAGCAATGCAAAACTTCAAGACAATGCAAACCTTCAAGGCAGTGCAAACCTTCAAGACAATGCAAAACTTCAAGGCAATGAGGAACGGTAGGGCGTGGGTTCGAACCCCCGCCGGCTTCGAAATAATTAACTTCTAAGGTATGAAGGTTTTCCTGGGGGTACTCCTCCCTCCATTAATAATACAATTGGATGCAGTCAACCTAAAATTGTAAAACCCAAGCTAATTTACTTTCCGTCTTTTAACAACGATCTCCATACTTTTACACCACATGCTGAAGTAAGTCTTGTTGTGTTTGTAACTAAGAGTTTGTATATAACATGCGAGTGTGTATGTAATACCGCCGTGCTTTGAGTGTGAATAATGTAAAGAGGAAAGCATCCAGTATTATTAAGGACTATTAGAAGAAAAGGAGAACTGTGGCACCATCCCTTCACCACCCGATGATGACACTATGTTCCAATCCACTGACCATTCATCACAATCATTGTCCGCGCCGACCTTTTGTAGCCTCATTGCATGAATTACGGACGCTCTTAAGATTAAAGGTTAAGGAGAAGATTTGGGGTGCAGAACAGCCAAACCGGTTCAGCGTCGAGCTAGTTGGCCTTTCCGAAGTTGGAGGATTGAAAATGTAAAAGTTTAGTTATCCAAATGATGATGATGACGATGATGATGATGATGAGGGGTGGGGGATGGGACACTTTATTGTCCATTTTGAGCGGGAAATTCTGGGCCGCCTCTCCTGGAGAAGGCAGTCTCAGCCTGTGGAGCGCCCAAACACAATCTAACTAATATTAGTTGTGTTTTGAAAGATGATGACGATGATGACGATGATGATGATATTATTATTATTATTATTATTATTATTATTATTATTATTATTATTATTATTATTATTATTATTATTATTATTATTATTATTATTATTAATGAAACGAGCAAACAAAACATGGAGAATATCAAGTGCATACAAAGATTAAATAAGTGCTACCCTGTGACAATGATAACAATTAAATGTCTGTGGTGAACAGGAAGAAATCCAAAGCAAGAAAACCTTAGTACATTATTTACTCTTCTCCAAGCGTTATAGTATAGTTTTGACTCAAGTTATTGTTATACTGGTATTATTATTATGCATGTGCAAACTATTTATAAGGGTTTTGTACCTTTTGTGTTCTTCTGTGTGGTGAGGGGGAAAGGGGTGTGGTGTGTGGGAGTGTGTGTGGAGTGGTGGGCATATGATTAGTTTTCTTACTAAATGATTTAGCTATATTACTATTTTTATTAATTGGAATAATTATGATTAGTATTCTCAATAATTAACATTGTAATGAGATTTGCACCTCACTCATTACATTACATTACATGATTATTGCTTTAGGTCCAGCAGACTCTTCCGAGCCAAATCAGGACCGGACAACCCCTGATCCGCATAAAAGATCTGCTGAAACAACCCTAGTGGTAAAATTGAATGCTCTCCACCAGCCAGTCACTTTACAATAAAGACATCCCACGCAGGGGACGCTGAGGCTGTACTCTAATTTATTGAACCCCCGTTTACAAAAACAAAATAGAATACAAACATCATTATAAAATTATCATTTTATTATTTCGCCATGTATATAATGTATATAATGTGATAGTCTAAAAATGTGATGAAATTTTAATCTGGTAATTGACTTTATCTTGAGGAAGGTTTTCATACCGAAATATTCTTTTAAAGCAAACCCCTTTTTTGAGTGTTTGACTTTCATTTATATTTTCTCATCTTCTTGTCTTGACTACAACTATAGTATAAGAGGCAAGAAGTACAATAAAATCGAGAAGAAGAGGCGTAATCAAGAAATAAATTAATGAACTTACTAAAACGAGAAACAAATACATGCACCCAACAGTAAACTTTACACAATAGTAACTGTCCATTGAAAAGGTAAATACATTCCTGAAAGAATTAAAGACAATTAAAGTATATAAATCAATTTGGAAAATAATAAAAATTTTAAAAAACGTAGCGTGCAAGTAAAATAAATAAATAAATTAATTAATTAATAAATACAACACACACACGCGCACACACACACATTTTAAAATGTTATTCTCCATAAACCGTCTGAGTAGATAATGCATTTAGAGAAGTGAAGAAACCAAAGACAATAGTCAACCTTGATCGTGATTTTACAAAGGCCTTATTGCTGACATCGGCACACTCACGCCATCAATGATCTCATGCACTCTCCTTTTTCTTTCGTACAACATACACACTTTAGCAAACTCGTAGATTTCAGATAGTCTTAACGGCAACATTTTTTCATTCACAAATTGCATTCAGTTTCGCGTGCAGCTCATTCACGCACCATCGTCTCTATAATCACATTACATTATTATTGCTTTAGGTCCAGCGGACTCTTCTGAGCAAAATCTGGAACGGACAACCCCTGCTGAAACAACCCTAGTGGTAAAACTGAAAGAATACAAACATCATTATAAATTATCAACAAAACACATATATATTATAAAATGCCTACGTTGCTAAATAATAACATTCTAGGAAGCCCTAGTGACCACCTGGCAGAAAGCGTCCAATATTCCCAAGCTGATCCCGGACCTCACATACAAATAAGGAGTCTTGTCCCGGAAGAGTTTTCAAGAAAAAAGGTAGGTGACTGGTCTAGCGAAGAAGAAGATAGTATAGTAGATTGATAGAACAGAGCAGGAATGAGAAAGAGCAAATGAGAAAGACAGCGACAGTGGGAATTTAAAGCACTAAATTTCCAGAAAGTGGGGATACTATTTATACTGAAACCCCCGGCACACCAACGGGGATGTCTCTATCACAAAGTATGTAGCAAGTAAATAAGGATTTAAGAAATTATTTAGAAATGTTATGTCAGCAATAGCATTATAACTATGACATTCACTTCAGCATTATGGACATTATTGTATAATTATATAGGAATATTATATAGTCTGCACACACGCACACACATACACAAACACTTGGTAATAGTTCGAAACTGCCCGTTTGCACTTGGACAGATAATAAAATAGGGAGGAAGATCTATTCAGTTTCCAAGCCAAACTTATCTAGACAGTTTCATTCTGACAGCTAATAATAAACGTGTAGTGCGAAACGCTGAGGTGTAACTTCTAGGGTGTGGAAAACAAAGCTGCGGTGGGGGGTGGGTGGGTGGGTGGGTGGGTTTAACGGGTATCAGGGTGACCAATCAGAGGTTATCTTGCATAATTGAGCTAGTTTTTAAACGAAAAAGTTAATAGTTGTGAGGAATGTGTGGTCTTTTTGCGGTTTTTTTGTTTGTTGGAGAGATGTTCACTGCCAAACAATAAGGTGCTGATGTTTCTAAAAGTAGGGTCGAATACATAGAACAAAAAGGAGAGAATGTGCCAATGTTTCTGCAGGATGCCCACAATGACAGACTGGGTCTCTCTAACAAGTGACGGCGGAACGTGCCATAATTGAGATTACTTACGCCAAGTCGAAGTCTGGCATGTAAAACCTGCTGCTATCGTGTCCCATGGTAATAGTACAATGGAACTTATGGATCATCTTTAGAAAGGTGTCTTTTTAATAAGGTAACGGATGGACTGATTGCGTTTCCTGGGAGATCATTCCACAGTACTTGGTTTGAAGGAAGAAAAGATTTTTTGTGAAGTTCGATTTTATTTAAGGGTACTCTACATTACGTGAGGTTCGTGACCACCGGGCATAGGCGAACCAAACCGTACTCATGGATTTCGGCTGTGGCCAACAGCCTGGAGAGGATTGGGTCCCGCCAGGTCTTTCTTGCACAAGACACACCGTATGATGAAAAGAACCGCTCACTCCATACCAGATCGGTCGTCGCCGGAGTCACCAAGGACCGCGCCTTCGGTTGGCCACCAGGACGAAGATGATACGCTGGTTACTCATGGACAACTTAGCAAGATCCGCAAGAAGACAATATCGTCATAGGAACCTGGAATGTCAGGATTCTGACTGCGGAGAGAAAATTAGAAGAACTGGCCCATGAGCTGGACCACTACCGATGAAACATTTTATGTATCAGCGAATGCGTTTGAAAGGCCTAGTCTAGGTGAAATAACGACAGACAAAGGTCACAAGCTTTATTTCAGCGGGAGAGATGACAGGAACGAACACGGCGTTGGATTCTTGATTCGCAAAGACATTCTGGCCACTGTCATAGGTTGCCACCTAGTCTCCAGTAGACTCATTACCATCCGTATGAGAACAGCCCCTTTCAACATCATCATCATCCAGGCCTATGCCCCAACATCACAAAATGACGACAGCGAAGTCGAGGATTTCTATGAACAACTACAGGCTGTCCTTGACCACGTGCCGACGAAGAACAAGGCTATAGTGCAAGACGACTGCAATGCGAAGGTTGGCCAACATGCGTACAACTGGGGAGACACATGTGGACCCCATTGCAACAACGAGACAAATGTCAGAGGTCTGCGACTCTTGGAGTTTGCCAGATACAACAATCTGATACTGGCAAACACGCTTGGTCCCCGCAAAAAATCCAGACGGTGGACCTGGCGCAGTCCCAACGGAGAGCATGACAACAAGATTGACTACATCATGTTCAAGAAACACTTCAGATCAAGCGTCAACATTGGTAAGACACGCACTTTTCCAGGAGCAGACATCGGAAGTGACCACGATCTCGTGATGAAGTTTTTCTGGATCCACTTAAAGGGAGTAAACAAAGCAAAGTGCACCAGGCTGAAGTTTGAACTGGACAAATTGCAAGACCCGGGGGTGGGAGAAATATTCCAAGCCACAATTGGAGGAAAATTTGCACCACTGCTCATTTTGAGAGCTGGTGAAGTAGACGTCAACATCATGACCACCACCTTTAACTCAGCAGTGACAAATGCCTCCAAAGAGATCCTTGGCAAGCACCGCCCAAAGAAGAAACCGTGAATTGCACATGGACTGTTTGACCTGTGTGACAAACGAAGAGAGATGCAAAGGAAAAAGAACATCTCACAGGGAGCTGATGCCTACCGAAAAATCAACAGTGACCTCCAAAAAGCATGCGCATAGCAAAGGATAACTGGATAAAAGATCAATGCCAGGAAATAGAGGACAGTCTGAACAAAAACAACAGCAAGAAGGTCTACCTACCAGACTGTGAAGCGGCTAACAAGTGTTAAACAGCCCAACGTCTCCTCGATCCAAAGCAAGTCTGGCTTGTGGCTTACAAAAGAACAAAAGTCTTGAGTAGATGGACAGAGTACTGCTCTCAGCTTTAAAACCTACACCAAACGTGGACCATCAGTTCTAGCATGTCCCCAGAACAGAAAAGAAGAAGAAATCACAACATATACGCAGAATTGCTTCAAGCAGGAAGAGTAGCGATGACTGACGCTCTCGCAAGATCTGGCAGAGTGGGGAGTGGCCTACACCATGGGCCTAGTCGCTTGTCATCACTCTACCCAAAAAGGGTAATATTCATGAGTGTCAAAACTACGCACCATCAGTCCCATCAGCCATCCCAGTCCTCCTGAAAATAATACTCAACAGGTTGACACCCCAAACTGAACAAATCGTAGCTTCAGGGCGGGGCAAAATACCACTGAGCAGATTTTCAACCTCGGAATAACTTGCGAAAAATACCTACGGCACCAACATCACCAATATCAGGTGTTTGTAGACTTCAAGAAAACGTTTGACCGAGTATGGCATGCAGCTCTGTGGGCAGCCATAAGAGTGTACAACATCAGCCCTAACATTATGGAAGTCATCAAAAGCCGTTATGACAAGGCTACCAGTGCAGTCCTCCACAACAGCGACCTCGGGAACTGGTTCAGAACAACAATCGGCGTGCGTCAAGGATGTCTACTCTCCCCAACACTCTTCAACATCTTTCTGGATCGCATCATATCAGATGTCCTTGCAGATCATGAAGGCACAGTCAGCATTTTGGGGTAGAGCAATCTCCAACCTTCGTTTTGCGGATAGGCTAGAGAGGAACAAGAACTTCAACAGCTGAAACATAGGCTTCACACCACATCCAGAGCCTTTGTAATGGAAATAAGTGCAGTGAAGACCAAAATGATGACCAACAGCATCAATGGCATCAACACGGACATCAAAGTCCAAGGTCAATGCCTCAACACGGTGCACAGCTTCAAATATTTAGGAGCAATTGTATCAGACAGTAGGTCCCGACAGGAAGTCCGCTCCAGGATAGCACAAACAACTGCTGCCATGACGTTGAAGCCCATTTGCAAAGACAGGACAATCAGTCTACATTCCAAGTTAAGGCTGCTGTGCTCCTTTGTCATCTCCATCTTCCTATACTTTTGTGACCCTCACAGCAGACCTACAACGAAGAATACAAAGCATTGAGATGAGGCGACGAAGTCCCACAGACCATCACACAAGCCATTGGACAACATTCTCACAATGTTAAAGAAACGGTAATTCTGAAGGTATGGCCACGTCACTAGAGCATCAGGTCTTGCAAAGGCCATCCTGAAAGGCATGGTACAAGAAGGCAAAAGAAGAGGGAAACAGAAAATTAGGTGGGAGGACAACATTCGAGAAAGGGCTGGCTTGACATTGAGCGAAGCCATGAGGGTTGCTGAGGACAGAGAAAGATGGAGTACGCTGATCATCTGTGGTGCCCCAACGACTTTCAAGCTACGGGATAGGATAGGATAGGACTCTACGTTCTCATATTGGCCCCGCAACTCGTATCAGCAATTAATCCATTTCACCGCAGAAAATCTCTATAGTGTAGGGTGAAGATGGTATTGCTTTCATCAATCTGATGTTTACTGAAATGCGTAGATGAAACTGAGTGATGATGATGATGATGATGATGATGATGATGATGATGATGATGATGATGATGATGATGATGATGATGATGATGATGATGATGGTGACTTGTATAGCGCCGTCGAAGGCACATAAAAGAAGTGTAAACGTACAATTTCCTAATAATGTATTCTAATACTAATCAATACACCGCTGAAACATTGAGACAGAAATCCCTATCCCTATCCTGTTCCGTAACCCGAAGGTCGTATGGGCACCACAGATGATCGTTTAACCAGCATACTCCATCTTTCTCTGTCCTCAGCAGCCCTGATGGCTTCTGAGACTGAAATATTGTATAAAAAGGATATTCATAATGGGAACACCGAATTTTGGTTCCTGTTTCTTCTATGTGATATCTCTTTTAGCGCCGCCCACACGTGCAGCCGCCTCTTGCACCTTTCTGATCGCCACTATCACCGTGCTGACAACACAAAGTATCATAGAGCTTACACGACCCTGAACAGTGTTTGCTCACCTTTCGGCTCTTAAAGGTGGTTATTGGCCAGTCAGCAATTCCAAATAATGTCTCTCTCTCTCTCTCTCTCTCTCTCTCTCTCTCTCTCTCTCTCTCTCTCTCTCTCTGTAATTGATTACAAAAAAGTCCTCAGTTCGCCTTTGAAGGGTGAGTTTGGAAAATAAAGAGAGAGAAAGAGAGGGTGTGTGTGTGTGTGTGGGTGTGTGTGTGGGTGGATGTGTGTGTGTGTGTGTGTGTGCGTTTAATCTGCACAGTAAATGCAGCAGCAGGTATGGGTGAAAATTGTCCGTTGCACGCGAAAAGCGTGTGACCCAGAGCGTGTCGAGTACTCACCACTGTTTGGTTGGTGAAATGGCGCACGTTGTAGTCACTGTGTCCCTTTGTATAGGAGTAGGTGGGTGGGGAAGGTGAAAAGCGCGGGGGTGGGGGAGGATGAAGGGAGAAGAGGAGAGAAGGAGGAAGTGTGATTCATTTTCGCAGTGTGTGATATGATATGATGTGATGTGATGTGTTTGTGTGCGTCAATCAATATTTCATTTATTGTCTATTCACACATTCAGGTGATATTAGACATTAATTAATAATACCAACAATATAAATCAAATCACAACTAAGAAACCTTATAACAAAATGGAATGAAAGGGGAAGAAGGATTTAACACCAAACTATAAAAGTCTACCAATAGGATTCATTGCAATAATTTTCACAACTGCTGTTATCTGTGAATGATGTAATACATCATCTATATAGAATGTCCATATTCAGTCAAATGATGTCCTTGGTTTTCATACATTGCATTTAAAACTGGACATTCAAATAAAATATGGTAAACTGATATATTTTTGCCACACAAACACTGTTTATCTGCTAAATATTTAGTATTCCACGAGTTCATTCTTAACTTGTATATTAATTTTGACAACTGTCGTGAACAGTTCGGTATAGTAACCTTTTTAATGCTAGTATCTTGACATACTACTTTTTCTAATAAGGAATACATTTCAGGACAACACATACTCAAATTGTTGACAGAAATGGAATCTAATGATTTTAGTGCTCCCTCTTTGGCTAACGTGTCACACACTTCATTCCAATGAATTCAAATTGAATTTGTGTGCGTGTGTGTCTGTGTTTGTGTGCACGCATGTTTGTGCGCGCCTTCATGAGTGGTATAAAACGATTATGGAATGAATGTTCCTCAAAAACAACATTCCATTTGTCCTCCTATCACCGTTCAGTTCCCCTTCCTTTTGTTCTCCTATATTCGTATAATTTTGCAAAAATTTGGATTTCGGGTTTGTTTTTTCTGGAAGCTGTTGATCTAGTTAATAACAAAATATGGAAAGAAGAAGTTTACATAGGCTTAAATCCTATGGAAATAAAAATATTAGGAAAAAGATGCAGTAGTATATTTTATTAACATCTAACAAAACCAAAGGTTATTGGAGACGACACATGCAAAAGCGATATAAAAGTGTGAATAAAATACCAATTAAGAAGAAGGAGAAGGAGGAGGAGGAGGAGGAGGATGAGGATGAGGAGAAGGTGAGAGGAGCTGTAAGAGAAAGGTGCGTTACGTTATAAAGCAATTGTGACCGTGTTGGGTGTGATTAAGAAAAACGATTTAGCCAGACTAAGTTCGGTCAAACACCAGCTGCAGCACACCCACAGAATGTCGTGGTGTTTGAATAGACTACGTGAATAGACTACGTGAAATTCGCACTTTCAATTGAGCCTTCTTTAGGAAAACGCGCTGTACTGTATAAATACTGGTATTGTTGTAAAAACGGCTCAAAAATCTAAAACTTGACTTTCCCTGTGAACTTCTTCGATCCCCTGTTCCTGCCTTTATCAGCCTCTTAGGACAGCACTTCAATTTCTCTTTTAACGTGAGCCGATGTTTGCAAAAGGCCTTTACTGGAACAGTTTTCTAAATATCACCAGGACAAAGTTCGAAAAGACCAACAATTAAAATACTGAACTTGACTCAACAAATCGGCACACAGTAGTCATCGCAGCAGTTTTGCCTGGTAATTTCTTTGATACACATCAAAGGTTTTTCGTAAGTGCTATTCACTTTTTATTTTTTAAGACAAAAATTCAACTGTTAGGGGACTCGATCTTAGGGTTTATGTTGGCTAAAATTCTTGACGCCAAAAGATTTGATAATAGAATAATGTTCCCCTTTTAAAAAAAAAAGTATTTTCGCCGTTAAATCATAAGGTCTCTGTTCAGCTTTTATCTCTACAGCAAAATCTGCTGTTCGCCTTTCTCGGGCCTGCTGCTGACTTTCTTCTTTTTTTTCTTTTTTTTTAATTTACCGAAAACAACCCATTTTTGCTTTAAGGGTGGATTACCTTCAGAATGCAGCTGCCTGCAATCTAAGAAAGTTGTGGAATATCAGATCCCAAAAATAGGGCACGTGTACATTATGAAACGACGAGATCACAAACTTTGAAATCGTATTAAATGTGTTCGCGAACGATGTTCATGTTGCGTGATGACTTCGGGGCAAATGTGTGGCTTGTGTTGGGATCACTGTTATGTAGTCCAGTTGCAAACATTGTTGAGGCGTTCGACGATGCGCATGAAACAACAAGTGGGCGCCTTGGGCGGCTTGAGTTAGATCATGTTTCGGCCAGTGCCTTGTGCAGTTCTTGAGAGGGTACAGCGCTTAATAATAATAAATATAACGTTACAACATTTTTATTATATGAAGCGATCTTGGGTTCTGAATTGAGTTTTCCCCTAAATAATCGTCTGAAGACGCGTCTGGTTTGAGTATCTTGTCCTATCCCGTAACTCGGAGGTCGTAGGGGCACCACAGATGATCGTTTAACCAGCGTACGCCATCTTTCTCTGTCCTCAGTAATCCTGATGGCTTTGCTCAGTGTCAAACCAGTCCATTCTCGAATGATGTCCTCCCACCTCTTTTTTCGGTCTCCCTCTTTTTCTACCTCATTGCACTGTGCCTTGCAGGATGGTCTTTGCAAGGCCTGATGATCTGGTGACTTGGCCATACCATCGGAGTTTCCGTTTCCTCACCATTGTGAGCAGGTCATCATGTTGTCCAATGGCTTGTGTGATGGTCTGTCGGACATCGTCGTTGGTGATGTGCTGGGTATAGGAAATGCCCAGAAGTCTTCTGTAGCACCTCATCTCCATGCTTTGTGTTCTTCGTTGTAGATCTGCTATGAGGTCCATGTTTCTCAAGCGTACAGGAAGATGGAGATGACAAGGGAGCGCAGCAATCTTACCTTGGAATGTAGACTGATGGTCCTGTCCTTCCAAATGGGCTTCAATCTTGCCAGGGCAGCAGCTGTTCGTGCGATACTGGAGAGGATTTCCTGTCGGCACCCATTCTGGTTTGAATAACAAAACAAAAAAAATACGTTGTCAGTTATGACAACTATGTGAACACAATTTTATCTTGGGACTCTTATTTAATGTTTGTATCCAATCTTCTTCTTCTTCATCTTCTTTTTCTTCCCATTATTATTAACCATATATGTATTTACTTATTTATTTATTTATTTTTATTTTTAAATATTAATGTATCTGTTTAACTCTAGTTTTATTGGTTTTGGTTTTCTAAAACCACAATGTTGTGAACCTACGTGAAATTAAACTATTAAATCCAATCCTTGTTGTTATACAGTTGTATGCGCTTTCTATTTATTACATGGTTTGATATTTATACATATGTATTTCCAAAATGTTATCCTTATGGTCTTCTTGCTTATCCTGCTTATCTTCAGCAAATTCGTCTGCTCCGAACACCTGTGAGGGTGTATGGACAGCGAAAGCCACTGTTAAGGCACATCTCCAAGTAGAAAGCAA
Source organism: Oncomelania hupensis (assembly GCA_036898135.1). Classification (NCBI taxonomy): domain Eukaryota; kingdom Metazoa; phylum Mollusca; class Gastropoda; order Littorinimorpha; family Pomatiopsidae; genus Oncomelania; species Oncomelania hupensis. The sequence continues at coordinate 28,711,418 of CM072517.1, read as the reverse complement.
AACATAAGCTCAAAAACTATTTTATTATATTTTATTTTAACCTCAAATATCGTGTGCTTTAAAAAAAATATTTAAAACTTGAAATCCGAATTTTTTCTTTCATTTTCTTTTTTTTGTTTTGTCTTTTATTTTGTTATTTTATTTTATTTATTTTATCGTTTTCTTTAACACACGAAGGAAATCATTCCTTCTAGAAATGAATTTTCAAAAATGGCCGAAACTTGAAAATGCGATTGCCGTCTTTGTTCCTTCAAAGTTTTTCATCGGTAAGTGTCGTGACAAACCGTACTAATGAAGATTCATTACAATGAATCACGGCAAAAGCGGTTTCTTTTGGGATATTTTCTTCAGTTAGGAAAAAAACTGACGATGCACCGAGGCACAGTCCCCATGTCCGTCGCATTACAAAGAAACTAATTTCATAAACGTTAGTACAGGACGACAATGCTGAGATATTGAATGCACAGTTTTTACCAATAATGAATCGGCAGTACAAAGTCATCCATTATTCAACATGTTTGCACAAAAAGTTGTCCTTCAATTTGCAGACGGCTCTCGATATTAGCTCGTCCCATTATATCATTAAAATTGGACTCCTGGTTACGCTGGAAGAGTAGCCCACCCTCCATTTGGCCAAGCTTTTAAACTCTTAAAGGACCCTGATTGTGTGATTAGATTCATTAAGTTGCAACGGAAGCTCCGCGGACATCAAATAGCCGCCATGATGAATCTGTCTCCCTGTCTCGTCTCGTTCGCTGCGAGACCGGAAGCGCGATTTCCACGTCGCCATGGTGACTCCATTCCAGTCTTTGGATGGGTAATCATTCGCGTCAGAGGCTTTGATGACGCATCGCGCACGTGGCCTGCCGTGAGACAGCCAGCCCCAATTTTAAATGAACGGGTTCGTAACGGAATATCATTGCACTTAGTTAGTGTTTTAAGAGAAGGGATAGAGCTGAGAGGAGAGACGGAGTGAAGGGAAGGGGGGACGGGGACAGGAGATGGTGAGTTTTAACCGAGTTTGGGTTGTGATCGAACATGGAACTGTTAGCACATGGCTGTGTGAAAGCAGGACCTTTGTTCGTGCTCAGACAGCCATCCGTTTTTACAGTTATGGTCTTTCATTATCTCATTCTTCAATACGACTCTATTTCATGATCACTCTCATTCAACAAACCGCACCCCCCCCCCTCTTTCCTCTCCCATTCTTACACTGTTCAGATTAGCTTACTAAGGATGGGGAGGGTTGAAGGACATTGTATAAGCTTACTGCAGGATGGAAGTGCTACTGGCGGTAGGTGAACGCAACAATTTAACTTTTCAAGACAAAAAAGACGTTTATAATTCAAGTTGAACTCTTATCCAATCGTATTTTCGGCGTAATATTGTGTGCTTGCGTATACGTGTTTCCGTGTGTGTGTGTGTGCGTGTGTGTGTGTGTGCGTACGTGTGTGTACCACTGTAATTAGTTAAAGATAATCAACATTATTTTATGCACGTAACGCACATCACTTTAACCAACTCTAAGGATGACTATTCGTTTTAGTGAGCGCTCTCTCTCTCTCTCTCTCTCTCTCTCTCTCTCTCTCTCTCTCTCTCTCTCTCTCTCTCTCTGTGTTTTAAAATCCCGATTCTCCTTCTCCCATTTTCCTCGAACCGGAAGCGCGTGGCCTCTGCGCAAATTCGCACGTGCAAACAGTCACCGGAAATACGCAACAATGACGCTCGTGGCGCACGTGTGTTCGAGTGCCTGTGCGCAAGCGCTGGCTCCTGCGCAGTCAATAAAGATGTTTAATACTTGACGATCAGTGGAGAAGGGACTGTGATTAAGTTTTGCGGCGCATCCGTGAGCAGTGAGGCATAGAAAGACGGTGAAGTTTAGTCTTTCAGTCTTTGTCCACTGGTCCTGCTTTTACTATAACCCCAGGGTGGAAAGGTTTTATTGATTGAGCGCAGGGTTAAAATGGAGAGAGAGAGAGAGAGGGGGGGGGGAGATGAGATTTAAAATTAGATTCCCAATTTCAAAAAAGAAATTAAAGCTAAATAATTTATCTTGCAACCTTCTCGATAACCGCAATTGCTGCCACAGTTGACTAGTCATGGTTGCTAAAATAAATAAACAACTGAGGATCAGAAAATTCAATAAACTACAGTAACATAAGTAAATGCACAGACAATTGGGACGTAATTTAATTTCCAAACCATTTAGTAGGTCTGCACTAGGACAGTGGCACTGGTTGCACAATGGGCAGTAATTTTGTAATTTTTACATGGGTAGAATAACTCTGCGTTGTGATGTGTCATAGACCTTGATACATTCACTTTTATTGTCGTCAATACATAAAATATACCCTTTGACTTCAGTATTTAAAATCTTGACGTGTGACTGTTTCTTATGAGAAACTTTCGACTAATTTTATTTTTGCAGCTGTGACTTTTATTCGTTTTCTGTTTGTTGCCGCAAAACCGCCATAGGACCCATTTGACGCGCTTGCCTCAATTTCGGTTTTGCGAACTGTTTAGGCCTATGTTTGCAGGTTTCGTGTCTGGTTACACGTTAAATAAATACTTAAGAATATTTTTATTTGTTTGTTTGTTTGTTTGTTTGTGGCTTTCACATTCTCTGTCGATTTGTTTTTCTCATGGATTTATCCAAGTGGCGCTACTCCATGGCATATAATCTCAAAGCAGTATTGCAATGTGTTACTTAAACGTACGAAACCATTATGGGGTCTCACTGTCAGAAAAAATGTGTACAAACATAAGCTTTGGTTTCAGAATCGCAAAAAGTACATTATCCAAAAACGTTATCCAAAACGATAAACGTTATTAATTTGACCATAAGACAAACATCACACAAATATTTTAAATATTTTTAGTACTGAAAACAGACATTTTCTTATACGAATCATCAACAACTTTTGTTCCTAGAAACCCTTAGAGGGCCTCTATAGTTGACGGAAATTAAAGACGATTTCAATATGTATTAGCGGGGTTTCTTGCAGAACACGATATTCGCATTTGCAGACGCATACTTTACACACATGTCGTCCCATGTGATGCGGGCATTCTTTAAATAGTACACTTCAAGGTCAAGGTCACTGCAGCTGTCCAAAGTCGGTTGGTATAGTTACTTTGAAGTGATTTTGACCCTAAACTATGAGAGATATAATGTCCAAACTTGTTGTATTTAGAGATGATAGATTGTTATTTTATATATCTTCCGTTATTGGGTTGATCTTGAAGGTCAAGGTCATTTTAGGCCCTAAACAAATTTTAAACTATAAGGGCAAAGCCCATATGACTCACTGTAACGGACGGTTTTTGTGTATTATAATCTAAATAAATATATGTATAACTACTTATGGTGTAATGAATGAGTGTGTGAGTGTGGCTGTCTGACGTTCAGTGTAAAGGTGTGTGTTCTATCTCTGTTTACTATACTCATACACTGCCACACACGTGCTTACAGACAAGGACAAAGAATACGCAGTTATTTCTCTTTGCCCTCTGTTATACTATTTCTCATTCAATTATTCACATACACAATAAATCATTCACGTATACAATAAGTTACAGATACATTAAATCATACAATTCTTTCCAGCATATAAATAAATCACACAGCTGATAAATAAGTGCACACAGTTAATGTAATACTTTCACCCAGTCAAGTTGATGAGTGCACACCGTTTACTCAGTAAGTTCACGCAGTCCTTTCTTTTATAAATGTACACAGTTTCTCTCAGAATTCCACACTAGTAGAAGTCGTTGTCCCTTTCTAAGGACGTCACTCGACTCTTCTCTTTTCCATTAGCATCGAAGCACAGACTTCATTTCGATGATTTAGATATTCTAAATTTCACAGTGCTTATTTAGGCCTACTGACCGTATTTCGCGGATCAAACACTCCCGGCGCGGAATTCACAGCCGACGCTGGGGTCACAGCCACACACTGAAGACGCTGCAGTTGTCTTCGTGGCGTAGATCCGGAAGTTTACTACTGCACCGTTGTTGCACGTCTGCCCCAGTGATGATGCAGAAGGAGAGCTACGGCGATGATGGCGTCCACATCCAGTTATGTAGATGTAGTCGCGTGGACCAGACCCATCCGCCGCACATCAGGGGTTCTTTGCTCCGTAACCGCCCCGCTGTATACAACATGTACACAATCGTAAATTTTTGCTCTTATCCTTAAAGAGACTGTATGTCTTTATAGCTCACATTGAGTAAGGATCATTTCCCTTTGTAGAATGTCTCTACACGCCACCACAACACTACAATCACTACTGTCACCATTCCTGTGACAATACCTAGTATAGCCACTTTACACACATTGCATAGGCTACACACAATGGACTATGAGCCAAATATTACAAACACAGCTCACCTTCATTTTATAACATATTTATACCCATTCATTCATCAATAGATATACAAATTACACAACTGAAATACGTTCCTATTTCAGCCCCATATCTTCACATATGAATGAATATAAAAATGGCATCATAATTACAAACTGAGTCACACATACATACACATGATCAAAGAAGTATTGACATGAGTTATCGAACTTTGTTTTCAAACATGGGTTCTTCTGTACCCTAAACGTACTAATTCATAAAAAGCAATACTCTTCCTTTTTCGTAAGGATAGCTTAGCAGTTCATTATAAATACCACTAATAATAATAATAATAATAATAATAATAATAATAATAACAAATACCTGTATTCTTATACAGCTAAAGTCCTAAAGAATCAGGTCTTTCCAGAGCACCCACGAAAACGTCCTCTCGCTTAGGCTGATGTATAGTCTCTGATCTAACAACAGCTCAGAAACTAAATTATAATTTCTACCGGAACACACAGTGACGTCATAACGTCTTTCTATATAACTGCGTACAAAACGCGTTCGTTACACTACCCCCCTCCCAAAGAAAAAAAGAACCGACCGAGGTTATTTTTTACAAGTTCTGAGGATAATGTCAAAACACAGCAAAGACCACGAAACCTTGATCTATGGAACCGATTGATCACGATCAGCGCGTGACAACAGATCCGCAAACACATTCTGTGTACCTGGAAGTGGTTCAAGAGTGAATCTGAACTCTTGTAAGGACATGAACCATCATCCTGGATAACGCCAATACCTACTGTAGGGACAGTATGCTTATCTGTAGAAACATCCACATGAGAACCACAACACTGAGGTTCCACAACCTCGACATCTGGAAGCAAAAAAGTAGAAATGGAAGCTTTCGGTTTACGACCGAACATCCGATCAAAAAGACTGTAACCTGCACTTTCTGACGGCAATTCTCTACATGCGAAGAGCAATGCAGGAAGATAGCGATGCCAAGCTTTCGGTTGAGAATTAACAACCTTTCGAAGCATAGATTTCAGAGTGCCATGAAATCGTTCAACAGTACCATTTGCTTGAGGATGGTAGGGCGAAGTACGTATGGCTTGAGTACCACACAAAGCATGAAACTGTTTCATCAAATCTGAGTTGAACTGAGAACCTTGATCTGAAAGAATTTCCTTAAGAAAACCTAACCTTGAAAAAATACTCATCAAAGCTTCAGCAACAGCAACAGAAGAAATGTCTTTCATAGGAACAGCTTCGGGAAACCTAGCAGCCAAATCAATTAAAGTCAGAATATATCTGTGACCTTCAACAGATGGAGGAGACAAAGGCCCTACTAGATCAATAGCGACCCTCTCGAATGGAGTCGAGATAAGAGGCATAGTCGCCAAAGGAACAGGGGGAACTTTTCCTCTTGAAATTGTTTTCTGGCAAATGTCACAAGTGTGAACATAAGCACTCACATCAGCAGAAACACCAGGCCAAAAGAATTGGGACAGAATCCTAGTCAAAGTTCTACGAACTCCACAATGACCAGCCAAAAGTTGATCATGCGCAGCAATCATGACTGAAGTGCGAAGTTTTTCAGGAACGACAACCTGATGCAAAATATCATTGGATTTCTTACACTTTCTGTACAAAATATCATCTTTAAAATAAAAAGTATAAGTAGCAGAACCAACAACCTTTTCTTCACCTGAGTCAGCTAACTTAAAACAACCTTGCAAAGTAGCATCATCTTCCTGCAACTGAATGAGTTCAGCACGAGTGACCTTCAAGTCATCGCACACAGTGACAAGAGGTTTGTGCGGGAGATCCTGCTTCCTAGCCTGAGCACGAGTAGTGACAGCAGCAACAGGAACATCATCAGCAGCAGCAGCAACTTGGGTATCTTGGGTCTGCTGAACAATCAAACCTGGAATATTTCCCACAATCAAGTCAGCAACTGGATCCTCAAGAACACAACAAACCAACTCTCCCACAAAATATGGACAAGAAACAACAACTTTAGCCTGCTGGTAGATGTTTATCTCTCCACCAAAAGTTTTACAACGAACAGTATCTGGTACATACTGCTCATCAGAAACCAAACGTTTTCGAACACCACAAATGGTAGCACCTGTGTCTCGCAGAACTGAGCAAGCAGTAGAATTTGCAGAACCAACTTCTAAATGCAAGTGACCAGGTGTCTGATCAAAAACAGAACAAACAACTTCAGAGTCTACAGGGACAACTGCACAACCTGAGCTTGATTTATTAGTCTTATCATCTGAAGCTGTGGCTTTCTTTACAACAAAGGGACAAGCTTTTCTAGTATGACCACCAATGTTGCAAACAGGGCAAGGATTTTGACTATTTCGAAGGGGACATTGTCTAGGACCATGACCTTTACCATCACAAAGAGGGCAATTATCAAAATTGGTGTAAAATGAACCACCTCCACGTCCACGTCTATAAGATCCCCGAGTTTGATCAAAACGACCTTCGACCTTTTGGTTCGAATCTGTGTATGTTGGGTCTTTCTTTTGAAAACCCCCACGATTTCTCCAATAGCCACGACCTCGATAGTTGGAGTAACCACCGCGAGAATCTGCAGAGCCAGCAGCAGCTTGCGATTCCTCAGCTACATCAACTGATCCTACTGAACCGAAAATTGTAGCAGCCGATTTGCGTGCTAAGTTCTTTCCGGGACGAGCAAGACGATAACTTTCAGCAGTTTTAACCATATCATCCAATGTGACAAGTCCACGCTCGCGAATGAAAGTAGCGAGATCTTGTGACACACATTCTAGAAACTGCTCACCTAAAACAAGATTCATTATTCCTTGCATGTTTCTAGGAACACCGGACAAAGCTATCCACCTATCAAACAATCTGTTCAGTTCAATACCAAATGTTTGGAAAGGTTCGTTTGAGTCTGGTCGGACTTCACGGAATTTCTTGCGAAAACCTTCAGCAGTACACTGGAACTTCTTAAGCAAATTGTCTTTCAATGTTGGATAATCAACCTGACCATTTGCAGCAAGACTGTGGTATAAGTTCAGTGCATTACCTTCTAACAAAGCTGAAAGAAATGTAACCCATTTGCTTCTATCCCAGCCAAGGGCTGTAGCATGAGTCTCAAAACGAAAAAGGTATGAATCTATGTCATCTTGTCTTTCTTTGAAAAGAGGCAACTTGGGGTAGACAGGTCTAGCACCAAAAGAATTACTATCTCTACCTCTGTTTCCATTACCAACATCTTGTTCATCAAGTCTATGTTCAGAACGGTACTCAAATTCCTTTTGTTTTGTTTTCTCTTTCTCTAATTCTACATCTGCTTGTTTATTTGCTTGTTCAACTTCTGCTTGTTTAGTTGCTAGTTCAACTTCAGCTTGTTTTTTTAGCTAATTCAACTTTTTCTTTTTCTAATTCAACATCTGCTTGTTTTTTAGCTAATTCAATCTCCGCTTCCATTTTTTTTCATCTCTCAATCTTTGTCTCTCAAGACGATCAAAACAATCCTGTACATATTTCCCACGTTCTTTATCAGGAATACCCAAAGTTGTAGCTTGAGCAATAAAAGATTGGAACAACTGATCATAATCATCAGACATGGCTAAGTACAATGTAGATCACAACCAACAAAAAAAATTTACTATAAAAGTATCAAAGTGTTCAAACAGTAAATCAATAAAATATCAAAGTATCAACAATGAAATGGCAAAATGCAATCAATCAAAACAACTATAAATTGTTCTATGAATCTTACGAAAAACAATATATATCTTCAAAAGTATATTACCAGTATAATGCACAGTTCAAGTTATCATGAAAACAGTCAAGTCTTAAATGTATACAAAGCAAATTATATATTATATTATCCCAATATGTTTTACAAGTTGTGAAGCAATGACAAAAATTCTTTTTAAATATCAAATGGAATACACCAAGTCAATATATTCACAACATATGTTGAAGAACTTTCAACTGAAGTTGATAATAAGCACAATGAATATACAGTGAAAGATTAAATTACTAAGTTAAGTTTGTATCCAAATATTTGTTCAAACAGTCTTTTAGTTTTAAAGTATGATAATATTATTATGCATAATCACAGTAATGAATCTATTCACAAGTATTTAAAGTTTATATTAATGTCAATAGGAATTTTTAAGAAAAAATTAAATAAATTTCTAAGTCAAATAAAATATACCAAACGCTCAAACATCCACAATCAAATTCGTTACCTCCCTTTCCCCAAGAGAATAATTATATAAACAGTGTAAAAAACTATCCTAATGAAAAATATATACAATGCCCACAAAGGAAATATTATTTAAACAAAGTTATTAAATAAAGAATTATGAAATGAGGAAAAAAACAATTAACTCTCAACACTATAAACACTAGAACTAAATAATACTATAATACCAAGTTGACGCCAAAGGAAAATAAACTCAACCAAATAACAAAGTCTTATGAAGGTTAATTTTATAAATAATAAAAATTAAATATTTTCACACTAACTACTATATTATTCTATATCCAATTAAATTCAAAATCAACCAGAATTACTAAACCAAAACAAAATCACAAACAAACTATCAGCACTAACAATCCAACATGAACCAAAGGAAACAATGTATCAACAACTAAACTAAATCAAGGGAAACAATTTAACAAGGATAACCCAGTATAACTACATACATAAATACAGAATATTGTAATATCAAACTCAATGCAAATCAACAACACAATGAATAAATAAAATAAATCAAATTAAATGGGGCTGAAATCCTAATACTATAACCTACTTAAAATAAGGGCAAAGAGATCATCCACCCAAACACACGCATGAAAGGACAGAACCCTACACAGCAAAGAACTAACCAAAAACAAACAATCCCACTAACAGAAGAACAGAGCTGAAAATAAGAAAATAGCAACCCGCAGGCAGAAAAAGAATTAAACCCTTAGTGCCTAGAAACTGTACACAGGCACAGCCGTTACGCCGGAGACGGCATTGTCACACAAAACAAAACATCACAGTCATACACAATATAATCAAGAATTTCAAGGGAAATAAGCCCACTAGTCTAACTGTATATAAATATAATAACTAGTGGTGCCCTCAATAAATATAAATATGTATGACTTAATGTTAACTAACACAGAGAAAGTCTAGGGTCACCAAATGTAACGGACGGTTTTTGTGTATTATAATCTAAATAAATATATGTATAACTACTTATGGTGTAATGAATGAGTGTGTGAGTGTGGCTGTCTGACGTTCAGTGTAAAGGTGTGTGTTCTATCTCTGTTTACTATACTCATACACTGCCACACACGTGCTTACAGACAAGGACAAAGAATACGCAGTTATTTCTCTTTGCCCTCTGTTATACTATTTCTCATTCAATTATTCACATACACAATAAATCATTCACGTATACAATAAGTTACAGATACATTAAATCATACAATTCTTTCCAGCATATAAATAAATCACACAGCTGATAAATAAGTGCACACAATTAATGTAATACTTTCACCCAGTCAAGTTGATGAGTGCACACCGTTTACTCAGTAAGTTCACGCAGTCCTTTCTTTTATAAATGTACACAGTTTCTCTCAGAATTCCACACTAGTAGAAGTCGTTGTCCCTTTCTAAGGACGTCACTCGACTCTTCTCTTTTCCATTAGCATCGAAGCACAGACTTCATTTCGATGATTTAGATATTCTAAATTTCACAGTTCTTATTTAGGCCTACTGACCGTATTTCGCGGATCAAACACTCCCGGCGCGGAATTCACAGCCGACGCTGGGGTCACAGCCACACACTGAAGACGCTGCAGTTGTCTTCGTGGCGTAGATCCGGAAGTTTACTACTGCACCGTTGTTGCACGTCTGCCCCAGTGATGATGCAGAAGGAGAGCTACGGCGATGATGGCGTCCACATCCAGTTATGTAGATGTAGTCGCGTGGACCAGACCCATCCGCCGCACATCAGGGGTTCTTTGCTCCGTAACCGCCCCGCTGTATACAACATGTACACAGTCGTAAATTTTTGCTCTTATCCTTAAAGAGACCGTATGTCTTTATAGCTCACATTGAGTAAGGATCATTTCCCTTTGTAGAATGTCTCTACACGCCACCACAACACTACAATCACTACTGTCACCATTCCTGTGGCAATACCTAGTATAGCCACTTTACACACATTGCATAGGCTACACACAATGGACTATGAGCCAAATATTACAAACACAGCTCACCTTCATTTTATAACATATTTATACCCATTCATTCATCAATAGATATACAAATTACACAACTGAAATACGTTCCTATTTCAGCCCCATATCTTCACATATGAATGAATATAAAAATGGCATCATAATTACAAACTGAGTCACACATACATACACATGATCAAAGAAGTATTGACATGAGTTATCGAACTTTGTTTTCAAACATGGGTTCTTCTGTACCCTAAACGTACTAATTCATAAAAAGCAATACTCTTCCTTTTTCGTAAGGATAGCTTAGCAGTTCATTATAAATACCACTAATAATAATAATAATAACAAATACCTGTATTCTTATACAGCTAAAGTCCTAAAGAATCAGGTCTTTCCAGAGCACCCACGAAAACGTCCTCTCGCTTAGGCTGATGTATAGTCTCTGATCTAACAACAGCTCAGAAACTAAATTATAAATTCTACCGGAACACACAGTGACGTCATAACGTCTTTCTATATAACTGGTACAAAACCGTTCGTTACACTCACATGCTCCTTATGGAACTTGCAATTTTTAACATGAAAATGACTGCCCAGAAAAAAAACACAATATGAAACAGTGGCAAAGTCGCAATGTAATAACGACTTTGATCCTTCTATGTTCTTGATCTTGAGATGACATTGACCTCCGGCTCCAAATACACTCATGTAATATCAAATAAACGACAGCAAAAGTTGTATTTTGCCAAAAAATAGTAAACATGGGATGACCTTGCCCTTCACCTGACCTCTCATGCTAATGTATGATCAAATAACCCAATGTCATTCCACTGTACGATGACCTATTTTTGCATGCTTTGCAAGACTTCAAATTATCTTGACTTCAGAGATCAATGCAAAAGCGGGAAAATATATATTTCTCATAGTTTAGGGTAAAGGTCACTTTAAAGAACCTATACTAACTGACTTTGAACAGCTCCAGTGACCCTGACCTTGGAGTGAGGTTGATTAAATGTGCACAGGATGTGTGTCTCGTTAATATCTATCATGCATCAAAGAATCATAGGTTCAATATTAATAACTTAAAACAAAAGTGAAATTTTGTTAACAATTTCCCTTTTTTTAACTAACATTTGTTGACTTTGTGACCTTGACCTTGAAGTGAAGTCATTCATTCACTAATCATTTGTGAGGCATAATGGATGCACACCATCTTACCAGGTTTGGTTGTGATAGTTGAATTATGTTCTGATATATTAATCCACTTGCAAGTTTTGCATATCCAGACGGCAGCAGACGCCGGACGGCGAACAGACAGACAGATGGACGGACACAATTTTTTTTAAAGGTCATTCTTGCACTATTTAGGACCTATCTCGCACAAATGTCCACAAATGTAGATTTGTTTTAGGCTGGAGGGGGTGGGGGTGAGAAGAACATAGACTCACATTGCTATGCATGTGAGTCCAAAAAAAAAAGGCATCGTATAGTGGAATGGCTTTATATTAACTCATAGTAATCAACAAGAGCAATGTCCAACCTCCGTTTTGCGGATGACATTGATGGATTGGCTAAAGAGGAACAAGAACTTCAACAGCTTGTTCAGAAGCTTGACACCACCTCCAGAGCCTATGGAATGGAAATAAGTGCAGAGAAGACCAAAATGATGACCAACAATACCAATGGCATCAACATGGACATCAAAGTCCAAGTCCAATCCCTCAACACAGTGCATCGCTTCAAATATTTAGGAACGAATTGTAACAGACAATGGGTCCCGGCAGGAAGTCCTCTCCAGGATCGCACAAACAACTGTGGCCCTGACAAGGTTGATGCCCATTTGGAAAGACAGGACCGTCAGTCTTCATTCCAAGTAAGGCTGTTGCGCTCTCTTGTCATCTCCATCTTCCTATAAGCTTGCGAAACATGGATCCTCACAGCAGATGTACAACGAAGAATACAAAGCATGGAGTTGAGGTGCTACAGAAGACTTCTGGGCATTTCCTACAACCAGCACATCACCAACGACAGACCATCACACAAGCCATTGGACAACATGATAACATGCTCGCAGTGGTGAAGAAACGGAAACTCTGATGATGGTATCGCCACGTTACCAGAGCATCAGGCCTTGCAAAAACCATCCTGCAAGGCACGGTGCAAGGAAGCGGAAGAAGAGGGAGACCGAAAAAGAGGTGGGAGGACAACATTCGAGAATGGACTGGTTTGAAACTGAACGAAGCCATGAGGGTTGCTCAGAACAGAGAAAGATGAAGTACGCTGGTTAAAAAAATCATCTGTGGTGCCCCCAAAACCTTGAGTTATGAGATAGGATAGGATAGGATTATTTAGTCGTACATGAGCATGAGAGGTCAAGGTCATCGTAAAGTCACATTTTTTGGCACAATACAACTTTTGCTGTACTTTATTTGATAGTACTTAAACTGTGTATTTTGAGCCGGAGGTCAAGGTCATCTCAAGGTCCTATCCTATCCTATCCCGTAGCCACAAGGTCGTTGTTGGGGCACCACAGATGATCGTTTAACCAGCGTACTCCATCTTTTTCTGTCATCAGCAACACTTATGGCTTCGCTCAGGGTCAAGCCAGTCCATTCTCGAATGTTGTCCTCCCACCTCTTTTTTCTGTCTCCCTCTTCTTCTGCCTCTTTGCACCGTGCCTTGCAGGATGGTCTTTGCAAGGCCTGATGCTCTGTTGACGTGGCCATACCATCGGAGTTGCCGTTTCTTCACCACTGTGAGCATGTCATCAGGTTGTCCAATGGTTTGTGTGATGGTCTGTCGGACTTCGTCGTTGGTGATGTGTTAGGTATAGGAAATGCCCAGAAGTCTTCTGTAGAACCTCATCTCCATGCTTTGTATTCTTCGTTGTAGATCTGCTGTGAGGGTTCATGTTTCTCAAGCGTACAGGAAGATGGAGATGACAAGGGAGCGCAGCAGCCTTACCTTGGAATGTAGACTGATGGTCCTGTCTTTCCAAATGGGCTTCAACCTGTCAGGACCGTAGTTGTTTGTGCGATGCTGGAGATGACTTCTTGTCGGGATCTAGTCTGATACAATTCGTTCCTAAATATTTGAAGCTACGCACTGTGTTGAAGGATTGTCCTTGTGTTTTTGATGTCCATGTTGATGCCATTGGTGTTGTTGGTCATCATATTGGTCTTCTCAGCACTTATTTCCATTCCAAAGGTTCTGAAGTTCGTTGCCCAGCCTCTGGACCAGCTGTTCAAGTTCTTGTTCCTCTCCAGCCAATCCATCAATGTCATCCGCCGATGTGGGGATCTCAAGGTCAAGACCATTGAAAAGATCAAAGTCAGTTTTACTTTACATTTTAATGCCACCGTTTTATTTAGTGTTTTTGTTGTGGGCACTCATTTTCATGCTAAATATTGCAATTGTATAAGGAACATGTGTACCATATCTTAAATCACCTTGCAAAAAAATATTGTGAAAAGTTTGACAATCTTTTTTTTTTAACTCACATGCATAGCAATGTGAGTCCATGTACTCTACCCTATCTTCCCCTCCTCCCCCGAAAAATCCAGATTTTTGGAAATCTGTGCGAAATAAGTCCTAAATAGTGCCAAAAAATAACTGAAATTTTTTTAATTTTATTTGGCCGTCCGTCTGGCTGCGGTCCGGCGTCCGCCGTCTGGATGTGCAAAACTTGCTAGTGAATTATTATCTCAGAACCTATTTTAACTATCACAACCAACTTTGTTAGATGGTGTATACCAATGAGACCTCGAAAATTATCAATGAATGAATGACTTCACAAGGTCATCAAATGTTAGTTTAAAAAATGACACATTTTCACAAAAATTTACCTTTTTTTCTAGGTTATTAATAACGAACTTATGATTCTTTGACGCATGATAGATACCAATGGCATCAACACGGACATCAAAGTCCAAGGCCAATCCCTCAACACAGTGCATAGTTTCAAATATTTTGGAGCCTTTGTGTGAGACAATGGGTCCCGACAGGAAGTCCTCTCCAGGATCGCACAAACAACTGCTGCCCTGACAAGGTTGAAGCCCATTTGGAAAGACAGGACCATCAGTCTACATTCCAAAGTAAGACTGCTGCGCTCCCTTGTCATCTCCATCTTCATATATGCTTGCGAAGCATGGACCCTCACAGCAGATCTCCAACGAAGAATACAAAGCATGGAGATGTCCAACAGACCATTACACAAGCCATTGGACAATACGATGACCTGCTCACAGTGGTGAAGAAACGGAAACTCGATGGTATGGCCACGTCACCAGATCATGAGGCCTTGCAAAGACCATTCTGCAAGGCACAGTGCAAGGAGGTAGAAGAGAGAGACCGAAAAAGAGGTGGGAAGACAACATTCGAGAATGGACTGGTTTGACACTGAGCGAAGCCATCAGGGCTGCTGAGGACAGAGAAAGATGGAGTATGCTGGTTGGACGATCATCTGTGGTGCCCCTACGACCTCCGGGTTACGGGACAGGATAAGATAGGATAGGATAGATATCAATAAGACACACATACTACGCAAATTTGGTCAACCTCATTTCAAGATCAAGGTCACGGGAGCTGTCCAAGGTCGGTTTGTATAGGTACTTTGAAGTGACCTTGTCCCTAAACTATGAGAGATATAAAGTCCAAACTTGTATTCAGAGATGATAAATTGATCTGTCACATTTGTTCCGTTTTTGCGTTGACGTTCAAGGTCAAGGTCATTTTAGGCCTTGGAAAATTATACAAAAAATAGGTCATCGTACAGAGGAATGTCTCTTAATTTAATCCATAGTATGCAACAATATTGGTTTATTTAATCAGATATGCATGAGAGATCACGTCAGGGTCAATGTTATCCCAAGGTCACTGTGTTTTTGACATAATACAACTTTTGCTCTACTTTATTTGATAGAACATGTGTGTATTTGGAGCAGGAGATCAATGTCAGTCATCTCACGGTCAAGAGCATAGAAAGATCAAAGTCCGCATTACTTTGCATTTTAATGCCACCATTTCATTTCGGTTTTTTTCTTTTCTGGGCGCTTATTCTTATGTTAAATATTGCGAAGTTCATAAGGAGCATGTGAGTCATATGGGCTTTGTCCTTATAGTTTACTTTTGATACGTCACTTTTATAGAAGTCTCTTGGTTTTAATAAGTTGTTTTTCCTTTCTTATTATTGCACACATCACCAACAACGAAGTCCGTCAGACCATCACACAAGTCATTGGACAACATGAAGACATGCTCACAGTGGTGAAGAAACGGAAACTTCTATGGTATGGCCACGTTACCAGAGCATCAGGCCTTGCAAAAACCATCCTACAATGCACAGTGCAAGGAGCCAGAAGAAGAGGTAGACAAAAAAAGAGGTGGGAGGACAACATTTGACACTGAACGAAGCCATGAGGTTTGCTGAGAACAGAGAAAGATGGAATACACTGGTTAAACGGTCATCTGTGGTGTCCCAACGACCTTTGAGTTACGGAATAGGATAGGGTAGGATAGATATTGTATACCATCTTTCCTTGTAGGCTTATATTATCCGTTTCACAATTCCACACGCAATCTTACAGTTCTCATGCTCACACTCAGACCAGCTACTCCCATACCATAACTCGCAGCACTACCACTCTGTACCTGGTTTTCCATTATATTAACATCGTTTCGCCTCGTGTTGTTTGAATGGGTGCTGTTGCAGAAAACGTTCCCCTTCGGTATATTTCTGCCTTCTTCGGTCTTGTTAAAGGTCATAGTGGGTGGCACGAATCACCATTGAAGTGAGCATGAATCCTTGACAACAAAGCAAAATGATAGTTGTTCACCACCTTAAATGTGTAATTATTAATGTGAAATTTCGTTTTAGAAATGTAATTCCTATTTGTTTGTATTTTATATTCTTATATGTGAAAGAGTGGAAGGTTCGCATTCTATATAATTTTCACGTGGCTTTGTTTTAATCCGCTAACAAACCATGTCTTCATTTCTAGTGTTTTGGGTAATAAAGCGATCTTGAATCTTGAAAACATTTATAAAAATTAATGTTCAGAAATGTAAAGTGATCATTTACATAGTTATATACATGTGTGTGCGTGTGTGTCACAGGCGGCGGAAGCGGGGGACAAGGGGGGCACTGGCCCCCCCAAGAAAAATATTGGGGGGGGGCAAACCTATACATTTGCCCCCCCCCCCCAATATTCAGCCCCTCAAAAAACATTATTTGGAGGTTCAAACCAATATTTTCCCCCTTTCTCTGGACTGATGCAAGTTAACAATACCTTTGCTGAGACCATTTTCACAGCACTGAAGGACTGCTTGATCAGACTTGACTTGCCTGTGCAAAACTGCAGGGGCCAGGCCTACGACGGGGTGAGTAATTTTCAGGGTCATGTGTCAGGAGTTGCAAAAAGATTCAAAGATGAGATCCTTGCTGTGACTGAAGAGCTGGCGACAGTTCTTCAAAGAAAACAAACGACTTTTGATGACGCAGTAAACGCTGCTGACATTTGTCTGAGAACACTGGAAAGCATGAGGCATGAAGATTGTTATGAGACATTTTTTTGCTGACATCACAACGAAAGCTGCAAATTTGTGTGATGAGCCCTGCGTTCCTAGACAAAAGCAGCCTCCACGAAGACTGGACGATGGCTCACAGGGTCACAGCTACTCTTGTCCATCTGCTTACTACAGACAGCAATACTGTGAGGCCATTGACAACATCAAGGAACATTTAAAGAGCCGGTTTGATCAAATAGCTCTCGACTTACCAAGGAAAATTGAAGTTCTTCTAAGTGATGGAGCAGCAGGGAAGAGACCAGAAATTCCTCAAGAAATCAAAGATACATATTCCGCTGACATCGACTTGGACAGACTCAAAACTTAGCTAGAACTCCTCCCACATGCACTGGGTAACATTAGGAAGGCGGCTAACTCTAGGATCACCAACTTCCAAGCACTGCCGGATGAAATGAAAGCTTCTGACACTGTGCGATGGATGCTGAGTGAAGTGGATAAACTTCTCAGACTGTACTTCACCATCCCAACCACAAATGCAACGGCTGAACGCAGTTTTTCAGCCCTAAAGCGGGTAAAACATACCTTTGGGCAACGATGACGCAGGAGCGTCTAAATAATTGTCTTATAATGCATGTGTTCAAAGACAAAGTAGATCAACTAGACCTAGCGCAAACTGCTTACGAATTTATCAATAGAAATGAACGCCGTCAGACATACTTTGGAAAATTAACGGTGTAATTTCCCATGCCAAATGAAATGCATGACTGCTGTTTTTGTTACTGTGATGGATCAACATTGTCAGGTCAGTTTCTCTTCCTTTCTCTCTACCCTCCCCCCCCCACCCCCCACCCCCTCTCTCTCTCTTATATGCACAGTTGTAGAAATATGTTATATATCCTTTTTTTTCTCTCTCTCACATAGTGTCTATGAAAATAGTTCCAATTATTTGGAGTAAATGTCCAAGGCCGGACCCGGGAGGGGGGTGGGGGGGAAGGGGGTACCTGAGTTCCAGAACCCTCCCTCCAAATTTTAATTCAAAAAGTTTCCATTTTTTAAAAATTGTTTTTAAAACATTGCAGGTTTTAGCCACTTTTGGTCCAAAGTACAAAGAGTTATTTATAGTCAATTCAACGGAAATCCATTTAAAGGGATCCGTTGAAACGTCCAAAGCGTTTTCCCGTTGAAACGACCAAGTAACCCAACCCTAAGCCTAAATTAGTAAATGCAGACATATTTTCTTGCTCTGGCCGCAAGCCTCTTCCAGCACCTTCACCTTGATAGTGCCCTAATCGACTTTTTAGAAATATTAATTAAGATGCTAAGTTGATAATTATGACAATTCGTTGTAACGAACATCGATTGAAACGACCATCGCTGAATCGTCCAAAAACATCGTTGAAATGGAAACCCTTGACAGTGAAGCTGCAGAAAAGGACAAAAGATGTTGTCGATGCCTACAGGGAAATCAAAGAGGTCAGTAACTGCATGTCTTCTATTAGAAGAGATGTCGACACAGCGTTCGTTGCATGGTTTGGTGAAGTCAGCAAAATGGCAAATGCTTTGACAACTGGTGTTATTGTTCCTCGTCAAGCATCCCGACAGACTCTCCGTGACAACCAACCTGCGGCCACTCCAGAAGAATATTTCAAGATTAGCATTGCCATTCCTTTCTTGGCACACCTGTCAACCGAATTGGACTCGAGGTTAAAAAATGCTGGCCTAGCAGTTGATGGTCTCTGTCTGGTGCCAAGCACTTTAATAGACAACCAGGATGGCTTCATGCAGGTTCCAGAAGGGGTGAAGACACTGGCAATGTCGTGGGAGTCTGACCTACCAGACTGCGCTACCCTTGATGTAGAATACCAACGGTGGGTTTGCAAATGGCGAAGTGCTGCTGAGAATGTGACAGCTATCATCCCATCCACGGCATCAGAAGCACCGAAACATTGTGACAGGGATTTTTATCCCAACCTGTTCATCATGCTAAAGAACCTTTGCACCCTGCCTGTCACTACTGCCGAGTGTGAGCGTTCAAACAGTCAGTTGCGCAACCGGAAAAACTACCTGCGCTCTACAATGGGGCAACAGAAACTCAATGGACTTGCTTTACTGAAAGTGCACAGGGATGTTGATATTGACTTCAAAGAGGCAGTGAACTGTTTTGCCAGAAGATACAATTCACAAATGGTACTAATGCCGAGGAATGTAGTGCAGCAAGACTGAATTAAGTGAAAAAAGGACGTGATGTTCATAAACTACAAGGTAAACAACAAAAAGTTGTGAATAATAATAGTATACAAAACATCTCTGCTGATAAATAAATTGTTTGTGTGTGGTTTTTTTTTTTTTTTTTTTTTTTTTTAAGGGAGGGGCAGAGGATAATTTTTGTACCCCAGAGTTTGTCAGTTCAATTGTTCAAAATGCTCAAAGTCCCAGACCATCACAAATGGCTTTTTTAAGGTTCAGATTGCACCAGATTGCACCATTTTGCATCTTTGGAAAAAAAATTCCGGGGGGGGGGGGGGGCATGCCCCCGGACCCCCCTACAAGTCTCAGCGCTTCGCGCCTTCGCTAAATCTGTAACACCCACCCCATCCCCCCACCCCTCGACTTTTCCCAGGTCCGGCCCTGATGTCAGTGAATAAAATGTGTGTGTGCCCCCCCAATCCTGAGCAGCTTCCGCCGCCTGTGTGTGTAGGTGTATGTGTGTGGGTGTGTGGGTGTGTGGGTGTGTGTGTGTGTGTGTGTGTGTGTGTGTGTATCTGATATTGCAAACTTTGATTCTAAACCTTGTATCCGGCGTTCTAAAAGATCTCTTGCACTAAACCAGGACATCAAAAAGTATTAGTTCATCTGCTAAAACAGACGAGATATCGCGCAATACAAACGCACAATGAGAAGAAGTAGTAGTAGTAGTAGTAGTAGTAGTAGTAGTAGTAGTAGTAGTAGTAGTAGCAGTAGCAGTAGTAGTAGTAGTAGTAGTAGTAGTAGTAGTGGTAGTTCCGTGAAGCTCGTTCTGTCGCTCGCCCATCTTTTTCCCACGTTCAGAACTTTGCAATAACTTCTGATTTATTGCGTTCGCCACACACACTAACATCAATCTTTGTCTACATGATAAAAGAGCCGTAATTCTATGACTTCAATCATAAACGTGAGGCAGATGTACACGAAAAAGTATAATAAACCTATCTATCCAAATCTGAGAAAATTCGCGAACATATAAGAGCTCTCACTTTCACAGAGTGATGGGTCTACTGAAACCAATACCCAGTACAAAAAGTTTTATATGGAACCGAAATAATAAAAGAATGGCCCATGGTGTGTAGGACTTATGAGGCATAATAAGAGGTGTAAATGATGTGTTAAGAAACCGTCACGGGCGTCTATTTGCAGGTGAAACCAGTGAACTAAAACAACGGTTCATGGAGGAATCTAGAAGCCATTAAAACTCAGCGATCGTCTGTGTCAAACCACCTGCCCCATAGTTTTACTGAAGAAGTATATTTTATGTGTTATTGTCTTCAGGTAACATGCAGACAGGTACAGACAGACGGACAGACAGACGGAGACACATCCTCCATTATATTGTTCGATTTGAAAGAATGTGAGCCTAAATTCAATTAAACATAGCAAACAACCACACACACACACGCAATCTCTCTCTCTTTCTCTCACACACACATATTCTCGGCCCCCCCCCCCCCCCCCACACACACACACATCAATAGGTAATGGTGTGAGATCTGAAAGAATACAAACTTAAATTATTACACATGGACTCTCTCTCTCTCTCTCTCTCTCTCAAACGCACGCACACACAAGCATACACACGGAAACACACACGCACACACACACGCACACAGAGCGACTGTTGATAATGTGATGTTTGAAAAGGTGTCAGCCCGGCTGTCAACTTGTGAAGAGAAGCAGGGGCCGACACAACGCCTTTCCAATTAAGGCACCATCAGGTAGTATACGACTGAGCATTAGCCACCTTTTATACAAGCCACAAACGCCAATATAATTCTCAAAGATGGCAACTCAATCGATGGGATTTGGACTTTGAAACGTGGTTTTTTTATTGCATACATACACACACACACGCACCCGCACACACAAACACGCATACACACACATAGAACTAATTGCAGTGCAAGCGGGCAAGAAGAAGAAAAAGTGCACACGTTCGGTTAATGACAATGGTGATAGCAAAGAAAGACAGTAAGAATTAACCGTAATAAAATAACGGGTGGGTAGTTAGGGGAGGAACAGATTATGACGTTGTTGTTGTTGTTGTTGTTGTTGTTGATGATGATGATGATGATGATGATGATGATGATGATGATGATGATGATGATGATGATGATGATGATGATGATGATGATGATGATATCGTTGGAGAGAACAAACGAAAGAAAGAAAGAAAATAATCAGAAGAAGAAGCAATGGAGTGAACAGGAAATTAATGTTTTTAACAAATCACATTGTCATGGCTTTTCAAGGAAAATAACTGGTCTTCAAAACTTTATGTTTGAGGCAAATGGCTCGCCCTTAACCACAGGTGTCGCTCTCTCTCGGTTTTGGACCTTTTCGCGCGTTTTTCTTCCCCTCAGCCATCATAACAATGACGTCGACCCTCATGGCGATTGGACCACGCGCGTAATTAATGGGCAGTGCGCGCCGATGCACGTGTGCCACGTGCCGGAGAATGTGCACGCGCGTCCCGCGAGGACAAACGCCCATTCTAGAGAGAGGCACGCCCTTCTTTTCTAACTGGAAATCGGGAACACGAAGAGAGAGAGAGAAGCGAGAGAGAGAGAGAGAGAACGTGTCGGAGTGTGCGAATGACAATAAATGAAATCAGTATTTAACTTTATAATATCGCCCATCCATAACGAAAGCTAACATTATTTAATTTATGTAAGACCAGACTTACTCCATCATGGAGAAAAATAGCGTGCATCCACCGACAAACGAGACTTACACACAAAAGGCTGGAGATAACGATTGAACACCATGAAATTAATGTTATCTTCCTTCTCCCCAGTTAACTACACAGTGCGCATGCGTCAGCCACTGATCACTGTCACGCCACCGGCAGCCTGATGGTTAACTTAGTGTGTATCCAGCACTTGGGGTAGACTAAGATAGGGACGGTTCAAGGACCAAAGGTCAAAAAGTCATAATTATGATTGGTACGTATTTCGAAAATAGGCCTAAAACAGCCTCTCTGTACGCTTCTGTATCATATTTACTCGTCCGGTCGTCTCCCCAAATTATCGCTTTCAGAACGAAATCCTAACAGTCGCTGTGCAGTCTCAAAGAAGATAAAGGCCCGTGGTAAATTAGTCTTTATTGTTACGAGAGAGGGAGAGGGAGGGAGGGAGAGAGAGAGAAAGAAGAAAGTCTTACCCTCTTCAATGTTTTAGTTGTTTTTAGTGTGCAGCATTTTATCTGAACATTATATACTGTAGATTTCTTTGCTTATATAATATAATACAGTTTTAAAGTTTCTGATTGCTTTATGTACATTCTAAAAGCGCTTACTGCCTATAAAGTATATGGCTTCGGCAGATGAAAATAAATATTACTACTACAAAGCCCCCACAATCCCTTCCGAATGCTGTCAGTGAAGTCCTCAGCTGGATCAGTTCAACATGCTGCGCGCTGACTTCGCGACTCCTTGGACACACCGCATAGCTGAGACTAGACAAGGCTTAAGTTTCCATTGTCCAATATAAAAAATATTTAAAATGAATGAAGAGGCAAACGTAAGCCGTCTGGTCTCAGCTACGCAATGTGCTGAATGGCTTGACCAAGGCATCTCGGAAGAGTCCGCTGGACCTAAAGCAATAGCCATGTTATGACCAAGGCATACCAATGGCACTTGTAGTAATTGGAGCCAAAAGCTGAAAGGTTAGTATAGATCCTACTGAACCCAACCAAGACCATAGTTTTAGTCACGGGTAATTTGGTTATAGACCTACCTTAGAAACATGGCTAAAGCGCTTTACCGACAGTTAACCTACTATTCTGGCCCCCAAAGGTCCTATAGGTGTCCGAAATGTTAAAAGAATAAAATGAATTTGGACAAAGTAAACATAGAACTAAAATAAATAAAGAAGAAGAAGAAGCAGAAGAAGAAGAGAAGAAGAAGAAGAAGAAGAAGAGATCAATGCATAAAAGTACATGTACATGACTTGCTTCCGCATACAGCAAAGGTAAGACTAGACATGTCATAGTCTCTCTCTCTCTCTCTCTCTCTCTCTCTCTCTCTCTCTCTCTCTCTTTTTTTTTTTTTTTCTCTCTCTCTCTCCTGTCGCTGTCTCTGTCTCTTAATGGCTGTAAGGACTTACACAAAAAATAAAACAATGATGGCACCAGCTCCACCGCTGCCAGCTAACGTACTGCGGCCATTTTTCTTCTAAATCTACAACTTTCCTAGGAAAACGCAAAGCCTTGACATCGCTCTCTGGCCCTCATGCGGGTACAGCCTACAATCCATCGCCCTCGCCATGATTCTACCCTTAAGCGATTTATCTGCGTCACCCAATAAAAGAGGAGACTAGTCATTAGCGTTGTCAAACCAAAAACAAACACACACAAAGATGTTGCCAGCACACAACGGTGTTATCAAGATTGCGGAGAGAGAAAGAAAAGAGGGGACAAGGTTTTCAAAAGAAGAGGGTTCACTCTTTACAACCCAACCATCCACACAGAAGAAAGACAAGACTTAACAATTACAATGCCGCCACCACCTGAACAGCCACGCGCATCGCCGCACAACGAGAAAAGACGATTACGCGCCATCGCGTGTGTTCTGTCTTCCCACAGACGGGCACGCGTCTTGTGAGTGGACTGTCAGAGAACGATGCGGGAAATAGAAGAGATAAGATGCTGGGATAATAGGGATAATCGTATCTTGGACGCTGCACGCGTTTTTGGACGTGATAGTGACTATCCTATCGTGGACGCTGCACGCGTTTTTGGACGTGATAGTGACTATCCTATCGAGGACGCTGCACGCGTATTCGAACGTGATAGTGCCTGTCCTATTTTGGATGTGGCACGCGTGCGAAGTCTAACGGAGGAACGCTCTAGGCCAAACACACACACGGACACATGCCAACTAACCAACACGGGACGAAAAACGGCTTATCTTGTAGTATAGTCTCATGTTCTTTCAGGCTTGGTGATCTTTACTTTGACTATACACGGGAGTAGGGTGCCGGTGGAGGAGGGTTAGCGGGAACAAACATGTCTTAGATGGCACATGTTGTAGGATGGTGACAACGTGCAAGCTGTCTGCTACAGTACGGGAAATAAAATTCTGCAGCAATCCTGTACCCACAAGTCGATTAGTCCCAGAGAAGGAAAACTCTTCAATGATTGAAAATCACAATGGTAGTGCCGCCTATGACCTTTCAGATATTGATTGCCACAGCAGTTTTGTATTGAGGATTGATGATTAGCTCAAACTCAATGTATTTTTATGTTCCTATATATTTTCCCTCAGGGCTTTGTTCCCCAGGTCTCTGTTTTTTCACATATGTGCGTGGCCGATCTGTGGAAATACAGACCTGGCGAAACGCAGACCTGTGGAAATATAGACCTGGTGGAACATAGACCAAGTGTTAGTGGAACATAGAAAGGGGGAGACACACACCGGGAGAAACATAGACTTTGGGGGAAGGAAGAGTTGGGAGACACAGGTTGGAAAAGCCTCGATAGAACACAGGCCTGGAGGAACACAGTCCTGAAGCAATAGAATTATTATCCCTGAGAAACACCACTCGGCTGACCCCGTGAAAATCCTGTCTCGGGGACCTGCACGTAAATTCACTGTTGGTTACACAAAATAATGCCTAATGCAGAGGTGGGTGGAACAATCCTATCTTCCATACAGCGCGCGCTATAGTAATCCCGTAACCACACGCTCCTTGATGGGTTTCCAAATGACAATGATTATCATGACAGGATTGTTATCTTGGATATGACAGGTTGTTTTAGTTCTCCTGACTATACGCCCGAGGCCAAGCACGCACAAGTACCCTACCGTTCGTGTGCTGTGCTGTACAATCAACAACAACAACAGAAAATGGAAAAAAAAAGAACGATGGCAATCAATTATATGTATAAATCCGTTCAGTTCTGTGGTTCTTGAGGTATGTGGTCCAACTGACTGACAGACAGACGGGCCGACCGACCGACATTTGGCTTGTTCTGATTGTCTACTGTGGCAATGTTGTACCCGTTATACAATGTGTTGAACAGTAACTCCCTATTAAAAATTGCTAATACCTTTTGTAAATAGAGCTGCATTTGAATAAAACAAATTGTATGTTAGTGTGTCGCAGCGTTTGAGAGGTAGTTCGTGTGTTATAAATGACATTTTTTTGTTTTATTGTATACTAGTGGTTTTTGTACCCTGGCAAGCCAGGGTACACATGATGCTGTTTAAAATGTAGACTGATTGATTGATTGATTTATTATTGCTTTAGGTCCAGCGGACTCTTCCGAGCCAAATCAGGACCGGACAACCCCCGATCCGCATAAAAGATCTGTTGAAACAACCCCAGTGGGAAAATTGAATGCCCTCCACCGGCCAGTCACTTTACAATAAAGACATCCCACGCGAGGGACGGCTGAGGGTTGACCTCAACTACGCGAACTCCCCGATTACAAAAACAAAATAGAATACAAACATCAGTATAAATCATCAACAAAAAACATACATATAAAATGCCTATAGTGCTAAATAGTACATTCATAGGAAGCCCTAGTGACCACCCGGCAGAAAGCGTCCAACACTCCCAAGCTGATCCAACAGACCTCATACACAAACAAGGAGTCTTGTCCAGGAAGAGTTTTCAAGAAAAAAGGTAGGTCATTGATCTAGCGAAGAAGAAGATAGTATAGCAGAGTGGTAGGACAGATCGGGAATGGGAAAGAGCAAATGAGGAAGACAGCGACAGTGGGAATTTAAAGCACTAAATTTCCAGAAAGTGGGGATACTATTTATACTGAAACCCCCGGCACTCCAACGGGGGGAACTGTTGCCGCAGTTAATTTGTCATGCCTACAAAGGCAAGACAGGTTTTCAACTGGGGCTTTCACTGTACCCTTTATAGGTTAGAACAATCTACAGTGGCAAGATTGCTCATGACCCCAAGGGGAAATGTAGACAGAGAGAACTTTAGTCTGCGAGTTTCATTTGGACGATGATACCTCCCCATATCCCCCTTGATACCTCACCATACCCCCCCCCCTGATATCTCCCCGTCCCCCCCCCATGATGCCTCATCATACCCCCTTGATACCTCCCCGAACCCACTTGATACCTCCCCATACCATTTTAATGGAAGCGCGCGGAATGAGGCTATTACAGTTTGTGGACATTTTGTTTATTTATTTATCTCAGAAACGGTTAAGGGTAAGGAAATGTCGGCTAAAACGATTTCGCTGGTTTTGAGCACACAGCAGGCCTACTACTACTACTACTACTACTACTACTACTACTACTACTACTACTACTACTACTACTACTACTACTACTACTAATAATAATAATAATAATAATATTGAATATAGAATAATACAAATAGAAATAATAAAAAAACAATAAGGTTTTAAAAGAAAAATTGATATAATAATAATGATAATAATAATAATAATAATAATAATAATAATAATAATAATAATAATAATAATAATAGTAATAATAATAATAATAATAATAATAATGTATTATTATTATTATTATTATTATTAGTATTAGTATTAGTTTATTAATAATAACAATAATAACAATAATAATAATAATAATAATAATAATAATAATAATAATAATAATAATAATAATAATAATAATAATAAATTAAATGTAAAAAGTCTAAATTTAAAAAAAATATCCATATTGTAGTGTAAAAAAAAAAAACTTAAAAAAAAAATATAGCCCGCGTGAGTATCGATCTTGGGTCGCCCGAAACCGTAGGCGAAAGATTAAACCACTAAGCTACGAAGGCTTCGTAGAAAACCCATGAATTTTTTGTTCTATATGGGAAAACATGCTGAAACCTCAATTTGATTTGTAATGGAAGCGCGCGGAATGAGGCTATTGCAGTTTGTGGACATTTTGTTTATTTATTTATCTCAGAAACGGTTAAACGTTCTGTAAGGAAATGTCGGCTATAACGATTTGGGTGGTTTTGAGCACACAGCAGGCCGATCAGCAGCTCTCAGCACGTGCCCAGATCAGCGTCCATAGGAGACAAACTTTATAGTAGTGGCGAAGAAGGACTTCCGGCTAAGCAATTTATATATATAGATTTGATGTTTGTCAATAGAACTATATTGTATGTGTGTATGATGGATGGTTGCATGTAAGCAGATCATACGTTTGAAAAAAAAAACTTTTTATTGTTGTAATTGTTGTACTCATTTATGTTGTTGCGTGCAAAGGAAATTTTCTGGTTTTTAGCGGACAATAAAGTAATTGTATTGTATTGTATTGTATTGTATTGTATTGTATTGTATTGTATTGTGATACTTACAGCCATAATATTTAAAGGCTTATCTGATTTCATTTTACCGTGAGGAGAGTAGTCCTTTAATGGGTCCGTCGCCTGACACTCTTACTTCTGATTTCTTATGCGCTAGACATTTAGTTTGGTGAACATACAGAAGTATTTATAACAGTCGTAGGGAGGGACTTTCAACCACCCCATTGTACTAGTCCTAGCAAGAGGGTCAGGTTTGACTCTTCGGTCGTAGTGCTGAGATGCGTTAGAGACGTCCGCCTCTCAGGGCCAGCTTCATGAGGGCGGTGCCCGTCTCCTCTCCCTTGCTGCTTTTACCATCATACCTCAGTCCATTGTTTGTGATGCGTCCGCACGTATAACTTAGCTGAAACTTGTGGAGGCCTCTTACTACTCCGTCTGACAGGAAGAGAAGGCTTTGTAAAGTTTCAGCTGCGCTGTATGGTGTTTGTTCCAATGAAGTGGGATGTCACGTGGGAGGCAACAGAATATTGAAAGCCAAACTGAAGAATGAAAGGCGACTCCAGAATGATGAAACCACAACCCACTGATAAGAAGTGACAAGCCTCGGACGGCGCTGTTTCATCCAAATCACCCAACCGTAACTTTAAAGGGTGATGAGCGCCCTGTTATCCATATGGCCGTCTGTCTGTCTGTCTGTCTCAAATATCGTCTTCTTCTTTTCCGTTATCATCTCTATCCTCTTCTTCTGCTTCTGCAAATGTTCTTCAAGAGAAAGGGGAGAGAGAGAGAGAGAGAGAGAGAGAGAGAGAGAGAGAGAGAGAGAGAGAGAGAGAGAGAGAGAGAGTATTGTTTTTGTTAAAATAAAATCTATTGCTGTTACTATAGTCACTGCTGATATTGTTGTTGCTGCTGCTGTTGCTATTGTTATCGCTGTTGTGCTGCCTTTTTATATTTGTCGTTGCTTTGTCTCTGTGTCTCTATTCAGCTTACTTAATAATAAAAAGTTTTCAGGCTGGTAATCAGAATTCAGCCACACGTCTGAACCAGCATGCTGTTTCGGCCAGACTATTTCTGGTGCTGTAGAGACAACACGCGTGATTGGTGTCAGCTGATGATGGAGTACGCTGGTTAAACGATCATCTGTGGTGCCCCTACGACCTCCGAGTTATGGGATGGGATAGGATAGGATAGGATAGGATAGGATAGGATAGGATGATGGAGTGGGAAAAAAAAGAGGCCCTACATTATTTGGAATACAATTTACGATTGGTACGACAAGAGGAGATAAGAAGGTCACACCCGCTTGCCGGATCACACAGGTATTCTTCCTTTTACTCATGCACCCTCTCTTGTTCAACTTTCAGGCTTGCCTCCCTTTCCCAGGGTCACGGTTCGCGATATCTCCTGGCGCTGTGTCGGCACGTGCTACACGCAAAGTGCACGCGAGGTCAAAGTGCGACCGGTGACAAGCTGGATTTGTTCCCCATTTAAAACGTTTTAACGTGATACCGGGGAGAATCTAGATTGATTCCTAATCTAATGTTAACACATAAGCGCTTCGTGCAGCTGGCAACGATAGCAGCTTAAAGGGGCCCACTTTGACTGGGCCTCTTCCACACATCCTTTTAACATTCACAGTGAGAGAAGCCCCATTAAAAAATAAGCTTACCACACACAAAAAATAACTCTTTCGAATGTATTGTTATTATTTTTAAAATGAATAAATTCCGCAGTTTTCGTGCGTATTAGTAGCAACAGCCGTTATAGAAGCCAACATTCTGGAGCTAAAACTAGCAGCTACCAAAGACGGAAAGAGAAAGAACCCGTAAAAATCATTGCTCGTAAGGTTTTAATATTTTAGGTTAATAGAATAGACCCTACCCTACCCTACACTAGAAACTAAAGACGCACACTTCCAGCCGCGTGGTTCACTATCAAATGGGATCAAAAGTCACACGGCTGTACTGTTGAAACAGGGGAAATAACTCCCAGTCAGAACCGAAATTTAAAAAATTCAAACTTTAGCGGTTGGTTTGAACAACGAACGTCCACTTTATCGTCGTTTAATGTAAATACAAAGTCCTTTGAATTGCGGCCTTTTAAGTACCTTAAACATACTGCATTATTGCTCTCTCTCTCTCTCTCTCTCTCTCTCTCTCTCTCTCTCTCTCTCTCTCTCTCTCTCTTTCTCTTTGTCTATCTGTTTGTCTCTCTCTCTCTCTCTCTCTCTCTCTCTCTCTCTCTCTCTCTCTCTCTCTCTCTCTCTCTCTCTCTCTCTAAAGAGTGGCTGCTGTAACATATACAACTCTGGGGTAACGTCACCCTTCGTTAAAATCAACGACTCTGAACATTAAAATAAAATCACCGCTTTGCTAATTTAGGCGTCAGTGAATTAAATAAACTTCCAATATTCATGCATGGACACCCACATCCTCCCTTCTCCTTCCACTCCCTCACCCTTCTCTCCTCCTCCAATTACCTCCTCCCATACACAAAGCTGGCAAGTAATGTTTAAATCCCTCAAGTCTTTTCAAATCATTTTCCATCATTAGTGCCGGGGTGGATAGCACAGTGCGGAAAACTGACCTCCCGTAAGCGACACCCTGCCAGGAAGACGCACGTCTTATGCCGTTGATTTCTTTAATGGGTATGCTTGCCACCCGAGTTCAGCCACCTCGAGTGTTGGCGGCATCAGTTCAAAATTCACCATGACAAAGTCTGGGTATGAATGTCGCCACAGGAACAGATATGGGTTCTGAATATTTCAACAACTACACACGGAGAAACAGCTCCGCGAACACTAGTCCTATTTTTTAAATGAAAACCCTTCCTCGTTGAAAAGTGTATTCTTGTCATGGGTCTTTTTGACTTTTCCTTCTGATAGAAATGCTCCAAGCACCTCCAGCTCTGTAACATCCATAAATCGTCGTGTATCAGTGCTAAAATATACTTTGGTTCCCTTGTATATGACAACACAAGTTAATTTCTTAAATTTAAAACTTTTTAAAAAATCGGAGTCCGAAAGCAAGGACGTCTTGTGTCTTTAACGTCATAGCTAAGAATTAATATAAAAGAAATAAAACAAGATAATTCCACCAACCGACGGACGGACCAACCACGCGGTAAAACAAAAGCTAAAAACTACCACTAATCCTTTTGAAACTGTTGGTTTTCGACCAAGTGCATGAGAATCTGGATATTCATTTGAATGTCTTGACCTTCTTTTTCTTCTTTTTTAAAAAAAATGAAAAAAATAAACGGATACGCTGGATTTGAAGAATTTGGCTGGCACACAGTGCGTAGCCACGCGGCCTCATCATCGTGGCGGAAGTACTTCACGGTCACGTGGACTTGTCACGTGGCAATCTCAGCAATCTGCAGGTCGTGACTTTGGATTTCTACGCTGTAAGGATTGGATCTCATGCTGTGACGACCTTGTTAGCCCGTCAGAAAAGAGAGTTTGTTTTCGCTTTACTGCCCCAGGCACTGAGGGGTGATTTTGTTTTTCTTGACCCCTCTCCTTACTCTTCTCCCTCCCTCCCTCACCCCCACTTCTAACTCGCATTTCCCTCGTCTTGTCTTTTTTTGGAAGAAAATTAACTCTAACTCAAGTGTTCTCAATGAAGATTTGTCATCGAAATTGACAGTCTCTTACATATGTATGTAAGCTTACTGCCTTATTTTTCAACGATTCTTTAATTGCCCCTTTTCCAAGCGAGCACATAGATTGCCGAATCATGCCCTTTACAGTATGTTTACATAAAGAACGTTGAACCTATTTTCAAATGCACGGACATTTTGACCTCAAGCTTGTGATGTTTTTTCTTCCTTTTGTGTGTGTGTGTGTGTAGGTGTGTGTGTGTGTATGTGTATGTTTCTTTTGTTGTTGCGTTTTTCCCCCAAGGCCAGGCAAGGTGAGACAAGACAGGACAAGGCAAGGCAAGGCAATGTGTTGTTCTCCGGATTGCGAGGTGTATTGTCAATGCCTTCAAGGATGGCACAAAAGAGTCGCCAGTACTACTATTGTAAAAAAATAAATACATATACAAAAATATACACATAATATCTAGCAGATTATTATCCTTATACTATTATGCAGTCTAATACAAACGTCCCATGAAAAACAAAAGAGTTAAACACACACACAAATGTTCCATGAACACTAGTTTTTCTCCTCCTATCCCATCTACAACCATTCCAACCCTTCCTCCCACCCCCCCAAAAAAAAGAAAAAAAAGACAGCTACTTTGTCATTGGTCACAGAAACGTCACAAGAAAAACAATAGGTGAAATGAAAATACACGTATGACATAAAACTAATTGCGGCAGGTATGTTGTTATTTTTTTTGTTGTGTGTGTGCTAAATTTTAACGATGATGATAATGATTATGATGGTGGTGGTGGTGATGATGATGGTGGTGGTGACGATGATGATGATTAGAGACAGCGTGTTATCTACCGCATTGCTATAGGGGATCAACTATGCAGGCATTCTTTTTGTGAAATGCATCCGTGTCCCGTCAAAATCGAGATAGAGCATGCTGCCTATTTACCTCGTGTAATGCGCGCGAAGAAATAGGTAGCCCTATTGAACGTCGTCTCTTCCTTCCCCTCCCCAATCCTCCCCCTTCCCAATCTCATCCTCTCCCCTTATTTTTTTTTATTATACTTTTTTAAAATTAGAAGACCCTCAGGATGACATGAAGCCGTTGGTTTTCCAAGACCGAACTGTAAATAATGACTAAATGAAAGGTACTGTTTTCACAGTGTTAAAACTTAGGGTTTGTACGTTTGTAGGCCTACTAAATGGAAAATTACTGCAAAATTGGTCACAGTATTTTTTTTTTTAGGACGTTACCTCAATGTTGCTGGAAATAATTGCATCTGACGGAAGCAGTACTGTGACATCTGAAATCTGTCAAGCTGTCGACGAGTCTGACAGCGCCACACGCCATTAACCATACTTCGGATATTGCAATGCAAGAAAATAATTCTAAGAGCGAGAAACAAACAAAAAAAAAAAATCACGGCTTTTGCCGGAGAAACCCCAAAAGCAATCCCGTTAAACAAGGGTTACAATGACAGACAGTGCAAGGGTGATTTTTGGCAATCATCAACCGTTGGTACAAACCATTACTGCCCACACTTGAACGTTGAAAAGATGACGACTGGAAAATAGTCACAAACTGTCGTCTGCCATCCCGCATCTGTCCAAGCTTAGTTACTGCCCTTTGTTGCGCGAGGAACTCCGAAAGCACGAGAGCGCGTGCAGTCTCGTGACCGGCACGTGCGCTCGTCGCATGCAAGGGAGGGAACCGTGCGATTTGTGTCACATGTGGAGCGTAGTTGCTGCGAAGAGGACAGACGGGTGCGGTTTTAGTCAAAGAACTCTTGACAGTCACAGACAGAATATGTGAGTAGTTGGTGTTTGCGCCACCGTTCTCTCCGCCCTAACATCTCCACTCACACCAAGACCAACATACACTTGCTTCTCATCAGCGCTGCGATCATGCTTTGTGTGTGGGAGATGTTTGTATTTTAAATCTACTCATTCTTTCCACAAATACATGAATTTTTTTATTTTTACCTCATTTCCCTCGACTTTCCTAGTGGTCAGAGGGGGGTTAGGGTTAGGAGAAAGACAGGCAGAATCTGACGTAGTGATCTTCAAACTTTTCTGAAATAGTGACTTTTATTATCGTCTGAAAATCTCACAAGGGAAGGAACCGCGCCCTAAGGAGTGATCTTGTAAACAAAATCCACTAATGATTACCTCCCTTAAACTGTTCAATCTTCGGGGCGGGGTATACATGAATTTCATATAACATTTATTTACACATTTCATATTATACTTTATGTATTTATTCATCTATTTAAGTATATTTTATATTAAATTTTACAATTTTTAAAACTTTGTTTTACAATATAAATTATTGTCTTAGGAATGTCAAGACAAACACTCGTCACATTAAAACACAACTGGGATTCTGGTTTTTTTTTTTTTTTTTTTTTTTAAATAAAAAAACAATCCCAGTATACAAAAGTGTCAAAATTTATTGTGAAAACAAGAACCAGAAAATATATAAATCTTCATAACCCTATGAGGAATTATGAGAGAAAAAAAATTAACAATAAATAAAACAATGAAATATACTTACAACAAAATTCTTTTTTTTTTTATTTTTTTTTTAATAAATACCAAATCTAGTGTACAAGAGTATGTTTTAAAATATGTACTAAATACTACTTCTTCAAAAGTTTTATTTAAAAATGCATGTTTTCAATAGAACAGACATGCAAAGTTAATTAAAATGCATAGTCAAAGTTCTGTTTCAAGATGATGAGAAATCTTAGCCATTCATATAAAGGCACTCATTCCAGTTTAACACAGAAAGTTACAGAAAAAAGTGGAAGCTATAACAAGTGGTAACATTTCTACATTTCCTCAAATGCTACACAATATTCACTTTGAGATTATACAAGTTTACCTTAATAATAATAATAATAATAATAATAATAATAATAATATATATATATATATATTTTAAACAATAATAATAATAATAATAATAATAATAATAATAATAATAATAATAATAATAATAATAATAATGCTACTTAACACAGAGATCTAAGAATGCAGCACCCAATGTTATACATCAGCGCTTTGAGCAACTCTTGAGCTGGTAAAGCGCACCATGTAAGACCAATTCAGTACCCATAACAAATCACAACAATGATTTCAAAGATCACAATCTTATTGTACTTCATTCCATCACATCACGCTCGTCCATTTTTAAAAAAAAAAACTTTTTAACAGAAACGCATCGATTTTTTTCTATGCAGAGGCTAGAACATGGCCAACATAAAGCTACAATGACTTCCATACAAAAACTATTATAATAATTATAACACTGTATTATACATAATATTATATTAACGATTTATTACACATAATGTTATGTCAACATTTCATGACACACCAGCTCAATGCCTATGTGAGCAGCACTCTTAAGTTCTCCCACATTTTGCTGGCTGCGGGCTATTTATAGCTTGCCTACACCCTCCCTTCCAGTGAAAGGAAAGGAAAGAAGAGCACCGGCGAAACTATTTATAGCTAGCCTGGCTGAACTAACTTCAAAACCTAAAAGCTTTGGTTGAGTCGGTGTGATGACACATAACGTTATGAAAAGGGCTTTTTGACACATAATACAGTGAAACCTCCAGTATAAGACCGTCCAAAATCTGAGAAAAAACGGTCTTATAATAGAGGTGGTCTTATACCGATAATAGGGGAAGAAGGGGGGAGGTCAGGATCGGAGGGGTATGTAGTAATATTTTTTTATCCTTTCTGATAAGCTGAATTTGGGTCTTCCCAACGTCTAATCTTCTAGCAATAGACAAACAACTATCCCCCTTTTCACTTCTTTCAATCACTTTCATTCTCTCTGCCAAACTCAAAACTTTCCTCTTGCGCGAAGCCATTTTGACAAGCCAGTGTAGTCGAGTAATGTCCCTTACTTGCGTGAGTAATGTCCCTTACTTCCGAACCGGAAATAGCAGACAACAGCAGGCGTACACTAACATGATAGAAAAACGAATAATCAGTAAGTTAACTGATATCTCTTTTAAATTGCCTAAGACGGTCGTATAAAGGGCTTAAGACACGGTCGCTGGTCGCATAAACGAGGTGGTCGCATACCAAAGGTCATTTATTATTGGAAGTGAATCTGTCAGAAATTTTGAGGTCACATAACCGAGGTAGTCGTATACAAGAGAGACGGATACCGGAGGTTCCACTGTAATATCTAAACGATTTATCATTTATTACACATAATATTATGTAGACGATTTATTTCCAATAACAGTAAAGGCTTTACTACATAAACATTGTATTACACATAATATTATGTAAACGTTTTATGGCACATAATATGTAAATGCTATATTACACATATTATGTAAACACGCATGACACATTATATTATGTAAAGGCTTTATTACACATAATATTATGTAAAGGCTTTATTACACAATCATAATATTATGGAACCTCTTTATTACATTCGGACCACAGGAAAGGTGAGCACAAAATTATTTTTGTAACAAAGAAGAGTACACAATTTGTTATTCTTTTTCAAAAGAACATGTTTGCACATTACATATAAAGTACTCACACATCATATACCTATTCTCACCACACCCCTTCACGCACGCACACTCAGACATCCATGCACATACATGTACATGCATCATGGTCTCTCCAGGCCAAGGGCGCATAATATGATATTTTTCTACAAATAAACAATTATTTGTTCAATTACAGGAAACAAAACAGAAGTCTCTGCTGCTAACAGTGAAAGCAATTTGGAATAAATAATTTTTAGAAATGCTCTATACAGTTATATACAAACTAAACTCACAAGTCTACAATTTAATTTGGTTTTTAAAATTATTCTTTTTTACCATTATTGCTTCTTCTATCTTTTTATACTTTCCGTTGACGATTCTATACACTCTACTGAATAAGATAGTTTTGTTGTTATTGTGTTTATCGATCTTAAATATTCTTTTAGCCAAAAATTGTCTTTGTTTTAACTGCATTTAGAATGATGACCGCCCTGAGAAACATCTCCCACCCATTGTGCCCCAGGGCTACACCAAAAATAATGTAGTCCCCTACCCCAACTCTCCAAACTTGCACCTTCAGGATGGAAGCTCACGACCTTCCACACACCAGGCATGCTATAAAGGAGTCAGATCGTCTTTGTTGGCTCATATCCGTCACCATAATTACCAAAAACGTAAACATAAACCCTAAACGCCAAAGTAACAACTACCACCTAACTTTGTCATCAGCAATGGAAAAGTATTGGTTGAACGTCTTTCACTCTCTCTCACACACATACATAGGCATTCCTCACTCACAACACAAATACTCTCTCTCTCTCTCTCTCTCTCTCTCTCTCTCTCTCTCTCTCTCTCTCTCTCTCTCTCTCTCTCTCTCTCTCTCTCTCTCTCTCTCTCTCTCTCTCTCTCTCTCTCTCTCTCTCTCTCTCTCTCTCTCTCTCTCTCTCTCTCTCTCTCTCTCTCTCTCTCTCTCTCTCTCTCTCTCTCTCTCTCTCTCTCTCTCTCTCTCTCTCTCTCTCTCTCTCTCTCTCTCTCTCTCTCTCTCTCTCTTCCATTGTATCCCTCCCAGCCTGCCTTGCAATCATCACAACGCTGTCATGCAAAAAAGCGTGTTTTTTCGTCCCATCTCTAGCATCTCCACAGACCCCGTCACATAATGAAGCAGCCAAACTTCTTGAAGCCCTTGGTAGCCCCTCCAGTCCAAGTCTATGAAGCCGTGAAAGTCCTGTTTCGGCGAATGGCACATATCAGCACCATGGTCATTGTCAGCAGCAGAATCTGGAGAACTCCCAGCGCAATGCCGGCCGCTCCCAGCACGTAGAAATTGTCCTCCACCTCATCCTTGACTTTGGTGTAACAGCCCTGTCAACCATTCGATGTTAACGTTAATGCTGAGCACGCTTATATTGAGCTTTTTTTTCTAAGTAAATCAGTTCAAAGTCAAGATTATACAACATTTTAGCAGAGACTTGTAACAAATGACTTTACGTGTGTGTGTGCGCGCGCGCGTGTGTGTGTAGGTGCGTGTGTGAGTGTGTGTGCGACAAGTGTAAGTCAGATGCTAGTGCCTCAATACATTGATCCTGTTTGATTTTATTTGTGTTTCTGTCATATTTTCATTAACAATGTTAAACATACCACACCAAAGTTTTCCCTTGTTTTGATTTTTTGACTTGACTTACTTGAAGTGAGTCAGAGGAGGGTTTTGTTTTTTCAAAGTTATACTAGACAGTAGAACCTCAGAAGAGTTTAGTAATCCCCATGACTGTGGTGAAAGCTCTGGGATCATATTACTGCATCAAACAAGTTTGAAGCTGTAGTCTCTGGCATAGCCATCATGGAAAAGGACAGCCCACCAACACAAAGCCTGTGACGCTATTGGGGGCTACCAACATAAACTGTCTCAGTTGGCCCATTTAATCAGCGAGTAAGGTTGTGTGTAGCTTATGTACTCAAGTGTCATAAATACTGTACATTAGTAAGGCGCGTGTTTGACTGGAGAGCCTGAAGCATCCGTCATAATGTTACGCTTAAGTTATTTACTGATTTAAGCTGACGATCTTTTAGAGCGTTCAGAC
Source organism: Oncomelania hupensis (assembly GCA_036898135.1). Classification (NCBI taxonomy): domain Eukaryota; kingdom Metazoa; phylum Mollusca; class Gastropoda; order Littorinimorpha; family Pomatiopsidae; genus Oncomelania; species Oncomelania hupensis. The sequence continues at coordinate 28,673,588 of CM072517.1, read as the reverse complement.
ATAACATTTAGGTTCATTTTTTGCAAATGTATGACTAGATAAACAAATATCATCTTTTAAGCGTGAATTATATATTTTTATTTTTTATATGTTTTCACATATTGATCAAGACTTCAGGTTCTCTAAATCTATCCTAGGTTCCAGATCATCTGCCCTTCACTGAAACTAGTTACAGGAATTTAATTTGAGATTACATTCCAGCATACTCACAAATTTATAGGCAAGAGAAGGTCTGCGGCCACATCCAGTGTATGTACAGCATGAATCTGGCACTTCTTGGTTGTTGTAGTACACATACCAGTCCTGGTAGTTTTCCACACCACAGCATTCAAACTGTACCCGCAGACAAAATACATTCTCTTAGGACTAACAATAATAATACCACCATCGTCGTCGTTGTAGCAGTAGCAACAGCAGCAGCAGCAGCAGCAGTAGTAGTAGTAGTAATAGTAGTAGTAGAAAATCAAAATCAACAACTAAGCCAAGAGTGACTGACCTTTTTTTGTATGACGTCCCAGGACGGGTGACGATTTGAATCCTTCAGACCTGTCTTCAGCTGTGTTTTCAGCTCGCTGGCAATCTGACGACACAAAACATTGTATACATCAATACCTCTGCCCATCTTCCTCTACTTCTTCCCTGTCAAATATTAGTGTTGCAATTTCCAACTCCAGCCTTGGGGTTAAAAAAACAACAACAACATAATCAAATGCACACACACAAACTAGAAGGGCAAAGCCCATGTGACTCCTATCTTATCCTATCTCGTAACTCGAAAGTCATTGGAACACCACAGATGATCATTTAACCAGCGTACTCCATCATTCTCTGTCCTCAGCAACCCTCATGGCTTTGCTCCGTGTCAAGCCAGTCCATTCTTGAATGTTGTTCTCCCATCTCTTTTTATGTCTGCACCTTCTTCTGCTACCTTGCACTGTGCTTTGCAGGATGGTCTTTGCAAGCTCTGATGCTTTGGGCACGTGGCCATACCATCGGAGTTTCTGTTTCTTCACCACTGTGAGCATGTCATCGTGTTGTCCAATGGCTTGTGTGATGGTCTATTGGACTCTGTCGTTGGAGATTTGCTGAGTATTAGAAATGCACAGAAGTCTTCAGTAGCAACTCCTCTCAATGCTTTGTATCCTTCGTTGTAGGTCTGTGTGAGGGTCCATGGTTTGCAAGCGTACAGGAAGATGGAGATGACAAGGGAGCGCATCAACCTGACTTTGGAGTGTAGATTGATGGTTTTTTGTTTCCACATGGGCTTCAACCTTGTCAGGGCAACAGTTGTTTGCGCTATCCTGGAGAGGACTTCCTGTCGGGACCCATTGTCTGATACCATTGCTCTTAAATATTTTAAGCTATGCACTGTGTTGAGGGATTGGCCTTGGACTTAAATTTCAGTGTTGATGCCATTGGTAATGTTGGTCATCATTTTGGTCTTCTCTGCACTTATTTCAATTCCCAAGGCTCTGTAGGTGGGGTCCAGCCTCTGAACCAGCTGTTCAAGTTCTTGTTTCTCTCCAGCCAATCCATCAATGTCATCCGCAAAACGGAAGTTGGAGATTGCTCTATAGATATGCTGGTCTTCAAGGGCATCTGACTGGATGCACTTAAGGAAGATGTTGAAGAGTGTTGGAGAGAATAGGCATTCTTGACGCAAGCCAATTGTTGCTCTGAACCAGTTTCAGAATGTGCTGTTGTTGTGGACTGCACTGGTAGCCTTCTCTTATAGGCTTTTGATTACTTCAATAATGTTAAGGCTGATGTTGTACACTCTCATGGTTGCCCACAGAGCTGCAGATGGACTACATCATGGTCAATAAACGCTTCAGATCTAGCATCAACATTGGCAAGACACACACTTTTCCAGGAGCAGACATCAGAAGTGACCTCAATCTGGTGATGATGTCTTTCGGGCTCCATTTGAAGAGGGTAAACAAAGCAAAGTGCACTAGATTGAAGTTCGACCTGGACAAATTGCAAGACCCGGAGTGGCAAAAATATTTCAAGCCACAACTGGAAAGAAATTTTCACCATTGCTCATGTTGAGAGCTGGTGAAATAGATGTCAACACCGTGACCACCACCTTCAACTCAGCTGTGACAGATGCCACCGCTGAGATCCTTGGCAAGCAACTGCCCAAAGAAGAAACTGTGGATCACACCTGAACTTTTGGACCTGCGTGACAAAGAGAGATGAAAAAGAAAAGAATACCTCCAAGGGAGCTGATGCCTACCGAAAAATCAACAGTGACATCCGAAAAGGCGACACACAGCAAAGGAGCAGAAGATCAATGCCAGGAAATAGAGAACAGCCAGAACAAGAACAACAGCAAGAAGGTCTACCAGACTGTGAAGTGGCTGACAAGTGTTAAACAGCCCAAAGTCTCCACGATCCAAAGCAAGTCTGGCATGTGCCTTACAGAAGAACAAGAAGTCTTGGATAGATGGACATAGTACTGCTCTGACCTTTACAACCACACAACAAATGGAGACCCATCAGTTCTAGCATATCCCCAGAACAATGAAGAAGAAATCCTTCAAAGTCTCTGAGAAGAAGTTGAGGCAGCAGTGCAATTGCTGAAGAAGGGGAAGTCAGTGGGATTGGACAACATACCGGCAGAATTGCTTCAAGCAGGAGGAGAAGCGATGATTGACGCCCTCACCATTATCTGTTAACAAGATCTGGCAAAGTGGAGAGTGGCCTACACTATGGACCCAGTCACTTGTCATCACTCTTCCCAAAAAGGATAACCTTCAGGAGTGTGAAGACTACCGCATCATCAACCTCATCAGCCATCCCAGCAAAGTCCTCCTGGAAATAATACTCTACAGGTTGAAACCCCAAGCTGAACAAATAATAGCTGGATTCAGGGCAGGGCGAAGTACCACCAAGCACATTTTCAACCTCAGCATAATCTGCGAAAAATACCTACAGCACCAACAACATCTATATCATGTGTTTGTAGACTTCAAAAAAGCATTTGACTGAGCCTGTCATGCAGCACTGTGGGCAACCATATGACTAACATGCTCCTTATGGAATTTGCAATATTTAACACGAAAATGAGTGCCCAGAAAAACCTAAATGAAATGGTGGAATTAAAATGCAAAGTAATACCAACTTTGATCTTTCTATGCTCTCGACCTTAAGATGACATTGACCTTTGGCTCCAAATACTCATGTACTATCAAATAAACTACAGCAAACGTTGTATTACGCCCAAAAAACACAGTGACCTTGGAATGACCTTAACCTTCAGTGACATTGACCTTGGGATAACCTTGACCTTCATGTGATCTCTCATGCATGTCTAATCAAATAACTCAATATTGTTGCATACTATGGGTGAAATAAACAGCCATTACACTGTATGATGATCTATTTTTTGGCTACTTTTTCACAGCTTAACCTTGACCTTCAAGATCAACGCAAAAACGGAACAAATACAAAAGATCAATCTATCATCTCTAAATATAACAAAATTGGACTTTATATCTCGAATAGTTTAGTGTCAAGGTCACTTCAAAGTACCTATACAAATCGACTTTGGATAGCTCCAGTGACCTTGATCTTGGAGTAAGGTTGACCACATTTGCATAGTATGTGTATCTCATTGATATGTATCATGCATCAAAGAATCATAAGTTCAATATTAATAACCTAGAAAAAAGGTGAAATTTTGTTTAAAAAAATTGTCATTTTAAAAATAACATTTGATGACCTAATGACCTTGACATTGAAGTGGTCATTAATTCACTGATCATTTTCGAGATTTCATGGACATACACCATCTTACCAAGTTTGGTTGTGATAGTTGAAATAAGTTCGAGTACTTATAAACTTTAAAATTTTTGCTCAGACAGTTGGTGGAAGGCAGACAGACATTTTTTTCAATATCATTTTTGGACTATTTAGGTCTCATCTCGCAAAATTTGCGAAAATCTTGAATTTTTTATTTTATTTTATTTTTATTTGAGGTGGGTGGGTGAGAGGGAGAGGGTTGGGGGAAGAAGGTTGGCAGGGAGAGGAGGTGAGGGGGGGGAGGGGAGGTAGATAGACAGACATTGCTATGCATGTGAATCAATAACAAGAAAATTCTCAACCCGTCAGCCCCAAAATCATTTCTTCAAACCTTTATTGGTGAAGATCAAACCACACTATGGTACAAAAACATCACTTGAGGAACTGCACCGAATGAATATGTACAAGTATATTTACATACAACCAGTGCAGACCTTTTTTTATGGACTTGTCAATGTAAACAAAGAGAGAACGTTATACTTACATCGTCCTTGTAAATGAAACCAACTATGCCAACAGCTATTTCCAAGGCAAAGATGATGAAAATGGACACAAAGAACTGCAAAGAAAACACACAAATGTATTTATTATTTACCAAATTAAAAAAATATAAAGAAATGGTTGCTGAGCTCCTGCATAAAAATTCGCAAAATAAATTAAATAAATTGACAAACAAATGGCTGAATACATTAGAAAAAAACAACAACTTTGTGTCCTCTGCGTTCATTGCATAAACATTGGAATTATTATAATTGTTTTTATTATCATTGTTATTATTATTATTATCATCATCATCATCATCATCACCATCATCATCATCATCATCATCATCATCATCATCATCATCATCATTATTATTATTATTATTATTATTATTATTATTATTATTGTTCTTATATAGTGCTTTAGGTGCACCACAGCACTGACCGATACAGGATCTAACTCAAGCCGTCCAAGGCGCCAACTTTGTGCCTTAGGCGCATGGTAGAACACAACTGAGCAACAAAACCTGGTGGACTGAGCGGTGGGTGGAAAAGGACCTAAGTGCTAGCTGGGCTGTTAGTGTACCTGGCACTCCAGGCCGTTTAGGATATGGGCATGAGGATCTTTAAAGTCCATGTGAAGGCACACATGCATGCACAGACTAGACCTCAGCTCATACTCTCGTCTGCGATAGCAGGTGACCACATAAATATCATACCAAAGTGTCTGGTTTTTGGTGTGGTTTTTTTCCCAACACCCCACCCTCTGCCCCCATCTCCTCTCCTTCCACCTCCCTTGCATGTTTTGAACCCATGCCTGTTCATTTGGAATCTTCAGAGAAACATGGGAGACTTGCAGTCTACCTCGAACCTAACAGGCCACTGTATCAGTATGAGACAGAGCAGCGAAGGCCAGAGTTGAATTACACACAATTGAGCCGACCTTTTACACTAAAAAAAAGTTAGCAAATTTGCAACCACATCTAAGGGACAATGTGAACATAAGTGGTATGTAGTGAACAGAAACCATGGACTGGCATATATTTGATCATCCATGTATTAATAAACATATCATTTACATTTGTTTTTTTACTGTCTGTACCCAAAGTAATCGTAGAACAAAAAGTAAGTTTAAAATATATATATATATTTTTTTTAATTTAACAATGTCTTAACACGAACAATGTAAACATTTTTTACATGTAAGTAACCAATGAAAGCCACCCAAGTTTTTGTAAGGCTTTGGTAGGTGAAAAAAATACTCTTAAATGTACTGTCTTGTGAAAGAACATGAATCCTCTTCTTCAGCATACTGTCAGTAGTCATAACCTGTCAGGCTGTGGAAATAACGCTACAATTTCAAATCTGCTACACAGCAAAATAACTGTCAAAAGTCAAACTGCCAAAACCAAACTCAAATATAAAAGCTGATTCCATTGAAATCACTTGCTGCCAAGCTAACTATAAAACTCCTCACCGGGAAATGGATGTCTGGGCCTTGATTTTAAGTATATTACATTTTCTTTTGTTCTTCCCCCCCCCCCCCCCCCCCCCCACACACACATCCATCTAGCTAGTTTTAGTTCATAACTCTCCTCTTATTTAGCTCTGACCTCTCCCCTTCCTTTTATTGTGGTTTTGAAATGGGATTTCTAGTTCCTTATCCGACCATTTTTAGTGCTTGTCTTTCCTCTTTTTAATTGTGGCATTTATATTGTAATTTTGGTTAAGAAAGTGGGTTTTAATTGTGTGTTTGTAGTGAATTGTGTACTGTGTAGTGTGCTTGGTTGCTTATGATTCTCACATTATGATTTTTATGATGTTTTAATTGTCTGTTATATTCTATATACCTACGTGCGTTCTGGTGTGAACCAAATGAATTAAATTATTATTACTATTACTATTATTATTAAACCCTTACCATAATGAGCATGCACTGGCTCTCCATCCAGGCACCACAGAAACCGATGAAAGCCACGACGAAAACGATGATGCCCGCTGCAATCATGACGGCGGTGATGTTGATGTCATCCAGCCTGGGCATAATGTTCAGGAAGTCATTTTTGGCCACATACAGGTACGCCCCAATGGCTACCATTGCTATGCCCATGCCCTGCACACATTACAGCATAATATTCAGGTCTACTTCTGTACACAAAGTATATTCAGAACAGTATATAAACTAAATGTAAACTACTATTACATGTTAATTAAACAAGCTAATACATGTAAACATTGCTTTGGTGAGTAATATGAACTATGAAAATTGCATGCTAAATAGACCCATAATAAATCGTGACAAAGAGTGAGTGCACGCGTGGAGCTTATTATGTTAAAGTAGCGCGCTTTATGCAAGTTATTAATAATATTATGATTATGATTATTATTTTAGTTTTATGATTATAATGATGATGATGATGATAATAATAATGATTAATAATAATAATAATAATAATTATTATTATTATTATTATTATTATTATTACAGAATGGACAATTCAAAGTGGCTTGCTATTATTATTATTATTATTATTATTATTATTATTATTATTATTATTATTATTATTACAGACTGGACAATTCAAAGTCATGCCTGTTTTTGTCCTACTACTACCATTAACAATCTTAACCCTTAACCTGGGTATCATGACAAAAGTCGTTCTATACAATTCATTTGGTTCTCTTGATGATGATCACAGGTATTTCCCATCTGAAATGAATGGCTTCCTTTTCATCACTAAATTTGACGAAGACGATCCTGGACATGGACTTTTAACTTTATAAAGACCGTTATTCATTGTTTTCAAATAATTGAACAGAGGACTGTTTCTTTCCCTAATGAATGTTAGGTAATCATACCAGGGTAAGTTTAACAACTTTGATAAAGATATGTTTCATTCTGAATTAACATCTTGATTTGATAACTTACTGTCACTTTTATATGAAATCTCTGTACAACTGCAAAACAAACTGGAAAATTTAAACTCCTCATAAGAAAAAACATGAAAACAGCCATAAGAATTAATCTAATCTCTAAGAAGTGATCTGAACAAAACATAACAATTTCTTATTAAGCATATGTGTTTGGGTGGGGTTAACCGATTCGTGGGAGGAAGATATATGTCTGGGGTGGTGTGCGTATAAATGTAGAGGGACTTTCACAGTTTCAGCACAATTTATTGTTAAAAGCTACTCGGGATGTTAACTTCTGAAGACTCTCAGTCAGGTTTGAAAAGATGAAATAAAATATGATAAAATTAAACTACATTTTATTAATTAAAAAAATAAAAAATAAAAAAATAGATAAAATTAAATTAAATTAACATAAAAGAAAAAAGAAAAGAAAACAGAAAACTGATAATTTATATTCATGTCTGTTGGTGTTTTTTTTTAAATGGTAAAGGTGTTTCCGTAACCTTTTGGTCATTAAGGAGAGGCATTTGAGGCCTCTCTTTTCTCTGGGACGGTTTATTAAGGGTGGTGTCTATCTCCTTTTCCTCACTGCTTTACCTTTCCAGGTTGTAAATAGAGCCAAGTTGTTACGTTGAAACGCGAAGGATAGTATGTCTGAAACGCGCACGATAGGTCTAATCATCCGTTTTGCAAAGTATTCAATAATAGAGTGTATTTACCTTTGATTTGAGTTTGCGTTGTTGTTAGAAGCTTTGTGTAGCGTTGGTAATTTATGTTAGTCGATATTATTGGAGAATACTCTAGATCTGCTTGTTTACTATCGATCGAAGTTTCGGGATATTTGAGAACATTCTGGGACAGAAAGAATGTTGTATGACGTAAGTCAGTGATGACGAAGTTTCATTGGATTGGTTGTAGTGCGTCATACTCGATCGTTCCACCGTGTTCTGGAGAAGAGAAAGGCTATACATGTGCCGCACTGTTTCAAAAAGGTGAGAGTGTTGATAGTGAGTTGGAAAGTAAAAAGTTGAGAGGGAAAAGGTGATTGTATGCAGTTGTTGATGAACGCTGAATAAAGTTTGAAAACTTCATACGAAGACTCCGTGCCTTGTTGCTGAGTGAGCGGGCTGCGTGGATAAACGAATCAGAGTTACACCTATCAGGATTTCAAGCATCGGGGCTGAATCAAATACTGATAGAAAAACACCATCATCGAACGAGTGTAACACAAATACCTATTCAGAACTGGGTGGACCAGGGTGCGTTGTTTGCTGGTTTCCTTATTTCTTTCGTTAGAGGATTACCTTCCAAGCATGCTTGCCCATTTCAAATACTAACCGGGCTCCACTTTGCTTCACCAACCATTATCTAGCAAGTGCCCAAACGGCTACACTGCTGCACCACCTGATTCATGTCTGAATTTCCCACAATTTGTTTGTAATTCTCAAATACAGACATACTTATAGAACGGATGAATCCATAATGGCATTCATACTTATGTAAATATATACTACGCATAAAATAATTACTAAATATATTATGCACCAGACTGTTTTAAATGCATACACATTACTGTAGGAATAAGAAAATATGTATTTTTATTTTATTTGATTTTTTTTTTGGGGGGTGAGGCGATCTGGGAAGTGAGAAAAGTGAACAGAGGTGGGTTGAATGCCATAGCTTCTGAATAAATAATATTATTTACCAAATAACCAGCAACCGACCTATCCTATAATATTTTGTGTTTTCTTCTTAAGGCCCTATTTTTAAAAACTAATGAATGAAATACAAACAACTCACAATCCCAATGAAGTTGAAGATGAGGAACAGAATACGAATGACATTGTAGACAGTGCATGTGCATTTGGCAGCCATGTTGATTTTCTAGCAGTGATGGTTCTATCACCAAACAAACTGCAAAGAAAAAAAAGACGACATATAAAATGTTAATTTAAAAAAAATCTAAAAGTAAAGAGTAAAATGAATCAAGTCTTTCTGAGACATTAATGTCTGTTTTCTTCAGCTGTCACAGTTGTCATGTTAATAATCCCATGACATGCAAGTCAAGCCAAGAAATCTTTAATCACCCAAAAATACATTGAAAATGTGGCGTGTTGCTTGTAATACAGGGTGTTCCAAAAGTCTTGGGCACATTTGAAGTCCCCATATCTCAATTACTATGAATGGTAGTAAGATAACAGTTGTGCCATTTTAAAGCTAATTACATTAAGTTTTTTGTAAAGCTGTTGATTTTTTTTATTTCTTTTCAGACCCAATAATGGCGTTCACTCAACCAGAAAATGCTGGGACGGGTTTGGCAAGAATGTGACTATCGGCTTGATGTTTGTCGTGTGACCAATGGTGCTCACATTGAACATCTTTGAACATTGGGAATGGGACATGTAAAAATTGAGATTACAAGCTTTCTGAATTTACCAGATGCGTTTTTATATCCTTAATAGTTTCGGAAATATTCAATGTCAAAATGTGCCCAAGACTTTTGGAACACCCTGTATATACAAAAAAAACATAACCATAACCATTTATATATTGCATTCCTTCTTTACTTGAAGTTATTACTTTACTTTTATTTTTTGTTATCTGCAAATCTCAAGTCTTTGATTTTGTACATGTAAATGTGTATTTTATCTATCTATCTATCTATCTATCTATCTATCTATCTATCTATCTATCTATCTATCTATCTATCTATCTATATATATATATATAGATAGATAGATAGATAGATAGATAGATAGATAGATAGATAGATAGATAGATAGATAGATAGATAGATAGATAGATAGATAGATAGATAGATAGATAGATAGATAGATAGATAGATAGATAGATACATGATGCAAGAGCAGTGAGAAACATGTGCAACATATAACTTATAATAAAATACACATTTACATGTACAAAATCAAAGACTTGAAATATGCACATAACAAAAAAATAAAAGTAATAACTTAAGGTAAAGAAGGAATGCAATACAACACAACACAACACATCAGTGCATCAAAAGGAATTACACGTCGACATATTAATTACTCAATCATGTACTAAGATTCCTATAAACAACACCACTAACACCAACAACAAAATTCAAGAACAAATAACTTGCCAAGGTATACAACATTTACATTGATCTATGTCTAATTATTTTATTACATCAAAAAAGCTTAACATAAAAACATTAGACTCGACTAAGACTGCCTTATGAAGCTAATATCCACCGCAGGTATCATAACTATTTCCTAAATTAATTGGCAAGGAAATAGAAAGTTCAAGTTGGGAGTGAAATTGATAATGCACATTGATAAGTGAACCAACATGAAATAGTGGGGGAAAAAAAGTAATTAATGTTCATTATTTAGAACTAAGTTAGTAAGTAAATGCAGCTGCATGGGTGTTTTAACTGTAAGAAAGAAAGTTAGAAACCTCACTGCAACAAAACATAATAATAAATATCTCTCTGTGGAGGCCACTCCTGTGCTGTAACAACATATGACTGTCAGTCCTGCAATAATGTAAATTTGCTTAATAATAATCAGCAAAAATCAACAAGGGCTATATCATATGATTATGAACATGCGGAATGTACCAAAAACAATCAATCATTGATACATCACCAACAATAGCAGTCATTCAATGGCCAGCAAACAATATAATAGTACGTTGCAAAATCTCTACATCACAAATGGTTGGTTCTAAAAGTAATGCCTCACATACACACACTTTACAGCCTACACACACTGGACCACACTATTCCTTCACTGGTTCACAAGAAATTGAAATTCAAAGTAATTTAATTAATCCATGTTCACTCACCCTGCTCTTTAAATCGGGATGAAAATCGATTAATCTGGCCGAAAATATTTGCAATGGGCAGGGAGGCAACACCGGTAACAAGCCTTGATAAGTGCACGGGTAGGTGAGCTAAATATAACATCTCTAAACAAAACACCACAAACTTGCTCGACCAGTTTGGACACAACCATCTTGTCGCATATTTGTCGTCTGCTCCCAGAATAGGCCTACTCACTTTCGATTTCTGGGAAGTTTCGTATTTTATTAAAATAAATAATATTAATTAAAACTATATTGCGTTCATGGTTTTTATGTGTTAGACTTTGCACTTATTTAATTGGCATTGGAACTTACTTTTAATCATTTTAAGAAAAACAAAACCAAAAATTGAGTGTAAGGACTGTTTTTAGATCAGTGTGGAAGGAAAGGGTAGATAGTCTATATACTAAAATCATTTCGAACGATAGAAATAAAATCCTAATGGTTTATTACTTGATACTTACTTGATACCGGCTTGTTCATCGGTCAGAGTCCATATCCAAAAATTACAGTGGCCAAAAAAAAAAAAAGAGCCTGTTTACGGTAACATAGGTCGGCTTCTTTTCTTCCTTACATTTAAAAAAAAAAAAAAAAAAAAAAACTTTTCCACCTTGAATGCGATTTTTGTTGTTGGCTTTTTAAATTTTTTTTTCAGACGATCCCAACTAAAGTTTAGGGTCGGGTCAAAAAATGATGGTCGGTCGGGATACCGTAAACAAACTTTTTTTTTAGGGTGAAGGGGGAACGGAGATAGGGGAGGGAGAGAGGGGACCTTATTTCGCGAGGGATAGTTTTATTTAAAAAAAAAATTAAAATATTATTTTTACAAACTTTCTTTCTATGTTTTATGAACCATCTCTCAGGTAAATGTGAAGAATATGATAATAAAACTAGCAATCATGCATGGTAGTAGGCGTTAAAATTTTCTGTTTATTTCACTAAAACATTCATCAGTTAAACCAGACAGCTTCTACTATATTATAGAAGCTGTCTGGTTAAACCCAAAGACTGAATGAAACCGAACAAAAATCAAATCCAAGCATATATATTGAAAAAATATTTACCGCAAATTGGTTCTTTGACTAATGGGAAGGCACGTTGATCAGTGCTGAATGCATACCATACATAGACTCCTCAGATCAGTGATGCACACCGCGAATTATGCAGCGCCAAACTGAACTTAGGCATGTGAAAACTAATTCAGTTTATCAGAATTCACTAAGCAAATAATGAGGCACGTTTTTCCCCCGATCACAGCCAAAGTTAAACTTCCTGGATGGAGCCGCTGACATCACTATATTCTGTTACGTACCTCGCGTGAAAGATACAAAATAGCCTTAAAAGGGTGAAATAAGGTTCTTTGTTTTGTTTTTAAAAGAACCGTTGTATTACGGACGTTTGTTTATTTTGTGTTACAGTGAATTTACTTATTCGGAAATTGCATATAGCCTAATTGTTGTCACATGAAAACATATATATAATGGGTAATTATTGCTCAAACCGAAGTCATATAAGTACGTATACCTGTTTTCGTCTAAGCTTTGAATTTTAGGCATGCCTTCATTGTATAAAAACAAACAACGTACTAAAAGCTAATATAACTCTTTTAAAAAAAATTAGTATTACGTTCCTTTACTATTCACACCCTTTTGCAGCGGTGCTATTTTTAGAATCAACCTTGCTGCTAATAATAAACACATAAATAGTATTATTATTATATAGTAGTAGTAGTGGTAGTAATAGTAGTAGTAGTAGTAGTAGTAGTAGTAGTAGTAGTAGTAGTAGTAGTAGTAGTAGTAGTAAATAGGTCTTGGCTAGGCTACCGCATCTTCTTTCAACTCTTACGCGCGGGTCACTTTGTGCAATTTTGACGGAGCATGACCTCTAATCGTCAAATATTTAAACTTATATATATCTATACATTTTTGGGTTGCTATCCAGAAGGTTCTAGAATGAATTAATATTTATAGCGAATGTTATGCTAACTGGGAGTGCATCCCTTGCAGTTTCCCACTATACCTATTTGCAAATGAGTACTTTCGAATTTGTTTTTCTTCTGTAGTTAATTAACAACCAACTTACTTGCAGATTTCTAGTTTGGTTATTAAGAAGAAGAAGAAGAAGAAGAAGAAGAAGAAGAAGAGGAAAAGCTGTAGATATCTTTGGTAACCGAGTAACAAAGGCACTTGCAGAAGAACGAATTCAAACAAGCAGTCAGTCCAGGAAGTGAGTAGGCCCTACGTCGACGTTTTAGATAAGATCACTGTGAGAAAGAGAGAGATTCACAAGATTCACAATTTTATTGCCGAGGCCTCCAGTCTGTTCGCCAAGAGGTCAAACACAAAACAGCTATAATCATTGAAACAATGCCGGAAATAAACAAATAGGTGCTTAGCACCAATAACGCAAAATAAACATTTCAAGTCATTTCCATGGAAAAGCAAAGTAACAGTGGAACACTATTTCAAGACGATCGTTTGTGAGCGGACATTGCATTGTTCGTCGCGTCTTTTTATAGCATAATAAATAAACATTGCTACGGATCTTGTAATGTTTGTTATAATTTTGTAACAAAAAGTTTAGAGGTGGTTGATGTACATTTGTGTAATGTTTGGAAATATATTTATCTCTTAGATCATCATATTTAGGACAATACAAAAGAAAATGTATTTCATCTTCAATGTGGTTACAAAATGGACAGTACTGTTATTGGACACATTACTATATCTTTTGTTTCCATTTATATCAATAACACCCAAACGGAACTTGACAAAAGAATTTCTAAATTTAATTATCGTTATATCAGTGAAATATATTTCAGGCTGTAATATTGATTTGAAAGAGCGGTAAGTAATATACCTATCGCTGTCTCTAAGCTTCGCAAACCAATCTTGATTATAGAAATCTACCATACGTTGCTTCAAATGACGTAAAAACAATATTTCGTTGCCAGCTCCATTTAACCAAACCTCTGAAAAACCCACTGAACTAAATAATTTCTTTTAGATCAGTGGAAAAACCAAAATGATCCAGACATTGTTTTATCATGTACACCCAATTTCTCGTGTCAAGCTGATTTGAAGGTTGTCTAAGGAAAGTATTTTTATCCATTTCATAAGCTTGTTTTGGCAACCGATTTGGAAGAAAGGTTTGAAGTTTAAACCAGTATCTAACGGCTCTTATGGTACTATCAATGTATAATGGATAACGGCCTAGCTCTCCATATACCATCATATTCGGGGTTTTGGGTGAAACGCGCAAAAAACGTTTACAAGCGAATAAATGAGCCGATTCAATAACAGAGAAACGAGCTAGGCCCCATATTTCCGCGGCATACAAAAGCATAGGTTTCACTTGTGCATCGAGAGAGAGAGAGAGAGAGAGAGAGAGAGAGAGAGAGAGAGAGAGAGAGAGAGAGAGAGAGAGAGAGAGAGAGAGAGAGAGAGAGAGAGAGACAGAGAGACAGAGAGACAGAGAGAGAGACAGAGAGAGAGTGAGAGAGAGTGAGAGAGAGGGAGGAGAGATGGAATCAACAGGGAGGGAGGAAAAGATTAGAAAGACAGATGCATTCAGCAGTAGAGGACCACCCTCTCAACAAGCTTAAGCTTAATGACGATAAAACCGAGGCCCTCCTCATTCACAAGCACAACACCTCCTCCTCACTCTCGCCCCTCCCAACATCGCTTACAGTAGGGACAACAAACATTCAGTTCTCATCCTCGGCAAGAAATCTCGGCTACATTCTCTCCGATGACCTGTCCCTCAACAACCACATCTCCAACGTCTGTCACTCTGCATACACGGCCATACGCCAAATCAGCTCCTTTCGCCACTATCTTACAGTCCCTGCCACCAAAACCCTAGTCTGCGCTCTCGCCCTTTCTCGTCTTGACTATTGCAACTCTCTCCTTGCTGGCTCCCCGAAACACATCATTGACAAACTACAAAAGGTTCAGAACTCAGCAGCTATAGACTAGTATTCCGAGCTAAGAAACGCGATCACATCACACCTCTACTACATTCCCTTCACTGGCTTCCTGTGCAAGCACGCAGAGTACAAACTCTCTGTTCTCTGTCACAACCTCTTCACAGATTCTTGTCCTTCCTACCTTGCTGATCTACTGTCTGTCTACTCCCCTTCACGCACTTTAAGATCTTCTGCTGACACTCGCACACTCAAGGTTCCCGTCACCCGCACTAAGACCAAAGAACGTACAGTGTACGTTCTTTGCTAAGACATACGGCCAACGTGCATTCGCTTACTCCGCACCTAAGCAGTGGAATTCCCTTCCCTCCCATATCCGCAACATACAATCAACACAAGCATTCAAAAAGGCCCTCAAAACCCACCTCTTCAAACTGCATTATTCAGATTGATTTGTGTCCCGCTGCCATTCTCTCATCTTTTGTCTATGTCTGATCCGTAAGTGTATAAACGGCTGTAAATATTTACACTGTTTTTCTTCCTGGGCCTAATATAAATAGCTGTGAATAGGTTTTTGCTATTCTATTTTCTGTCTTTTTTGTCATTTGTGTACATAGTTGTAAATAGTATATTTTTGTCTTTTTTGTAATTTATGTACATAGTTGTAAATAGTCTGTACCTTTACTGTCCCGTCTTTTGGTGTATTGTAGTAAAAGTGATGTTTCATCGAGTGCATGTATTTATATGTAATGACTATGTAAAGCGTGGTGAGTCTGGTCATAGGCTGGAGTACCCACTATATAAAAATCCGTTATTATTATTATTATTAATATTAACTTGATAAGATTAAAAGTGTCCATCTTCTTCTTCTTCTTCTTCTTCTTCTTCTTCTTCTTCTTCTTCTTCTTCTTCTTCTTCTTCTTCTTCTTCTTCTTCTTCTTCTTCTCCTTCTTCACCCATTGCTCTTCTTCTTCTTCTTCTTCTTCACATTGAATATCAAATAACGTTTAATATATAGTATTTTCAGGTTTCTAATAATTTGTGTGAAGTTCAGCAAAAAGATGTTATGCACAGTTCACAGGAGGTCACTCTTCCTGCAATCCTACTTGCTATTTAGAAATTTCTACCACTTTGTTGTTTTCCTCCGCCAGGTTTATTGAGTGGTGAATGATGGCTACAGAAGAAAGGAATTTTCGAAGCTATTACCACGAAAAGTTAGGATTTCGAGTTGTGGAAGAGAAGAAATCGGTGGAGATTCTTTTGAAAGAGCAAACGGTCAGCATTGAAAAACTGCAGCAGTTTTGCTTGAGGTTCTCTGTGCCAAATGTGTACCGAGTTTTGGTTTGGAAATTTTTGTTAGGTACACCTTTTCTTCTTCCACTTCTTTTTTTTTTTTTTCTTCTGCTCACAAATGTGCAAAGAATTCCAATAAGTAATGGCGCACAATGCACATCTCTCTCTCTCTGAGTCTCTCTTAAAATTCTTTTCTATTCTTTTAAATTCATTAGACATTACGAACTAAATTTTGTAAAAATATTCTTTGCCCATGTAGGCTAATACTAATAGTGCTTTTTCACTGGTTCATATACTGTTTAAATGCCCTGATTTTGACTTTTTGCTACCAGTGGAAATGAAAAAACATTCAGATATTAAGTGATTTACATTTTTCAGTATGTTTGAAGCTTGCAAAATGTTTTATTTATATTTATCTGTTGGAAGATTTATGTAGAATTCTTTTTTCAGTGACTATATTATGTGTAAATTAAATCATAGAGGTATGGGGAGAGAGAGAGAGAGAGAGAGAGAGTTGGGTTTTTTCTCAGTTGTTAATAAGTTGACTTTTTGATATAGTTAATTATTTACATTTGTTCAGTACTATGATCATTTTCTTATTTTCAATGCCTACAGTGTTCCCGATTACGCACAGTAGTGCGTCAATTACGCACAAAATATGAAAAATGATGCAGGAAAATTTGCATGTGTGAGTCCACAGGACGCACACATTTTTTTTGAATCGCTGAAGTCATATATACGATCAACGAGTGGCGAACTAATTCACGGCATAATCAGAATCGGAACCCAACTGAGACTGCCATTGCAGACGATTAAAGATTGTGTTGGGAGTTGTCGTCCTTAAAAATCGCATGCGCGCGCATTGTAAACTTCCTCCAAGCAATACATTCACTGAACAAAAGAAATCTTCGTTAATCCATTCTTTAATTCTATCATACACGATCATTTCACTTCTGACTTGGATGACTGGGCCCGAAACCCGTTCATCCACCGATTTGGGGACTCTCAAAATATGCACAAGGACTCTTAAAATTTTATACCTGGGAGTCCCAAGGACTCTCATTTTTTGTGTGTGGAGGGAACACTGGTCTAAATCACTTAGGTGAATAATAGACAATAAATGAGTAACTCTCTCTCTCTCTCTCTCTCTCTCTCTCTCTCTCTCTCTCTCTCTCTCTCTCTCTCTCTCTCTCTCCGCTCCCTTTTTACTGTCTCCGTCTGTTCTTTGAATTCTCTCCATAGCTCTGATTCCCTCAACCTTTACTCTCAAACTCTTAGTAAACAACTGCTGCCCTGGCGAGTTTGAAGCCTATTTGGAAAGACAGGACCGTCAGCTTACATTCCAAGGTAAGACTGCGACGCTCTCTTGTCATCTCCATCTTCCTATACGCTTGTGAAACATGGGCCCTCACAGCAGATCTACATAGAAGAATACAAAGCATGGAGATGAGGTGCTACAGAAGACTTCTGGGCATTTCCTATACCCAGCACATCACCAACGACGAAGTCCGAAAGACCATCACACAAGCCATTGGACAACACGCTGACCTGCTAACAGTGGTGAAAAAACGGAAACTATTATGGTATGACCATGTCACCAGAGCATCAGGTCTTGCAAAGACCATCCTGCAAGGCACAGTGCAAGGAGGTAGAAGAAGAGGGAGACCGAAAAAGAGGTGGGAGTACAACGTTCTAGAATGGACTGGTTTGATAATGAGTGAAACCATCAGGGTTGCTGAGAACAGGGAAAGTTGGAGTATGCTGGTTAAACGATCATCTTTGGTGCCCATACAACCTCCGAGTTACGGGATAGGATAGGATAGGATAATGCCTGTATGACTATTTTGTGTGACATTGTATTCCTTTTCTTTGTTTCTAAAGGTGTTTTGCCAGCCAACCAAGAGTCGACACAGTTTGTGACAAAGCAGAGAGTGCAGCAGTACGAGGACCTGTGCAAGGGTTTGGAGACACTGCGGCGAACTAAGGAGTCAGACCAGCCAGAAACAAGACTTCTAAAACTCTACCTACTGGAGCAAGGTCAACTTCCCTTCCAGGACTCTGAGCTGGTGTGTACACTAGGACATTGAGTGATTGATTTATTTCTTGATTGGCTGAATGATTTATTTTTTTAAAAATTGATATGCAAAGTAATTTACATTCATCTGGAAGCTGGTGTGAATTCAATGCGTAGAATAGGGATACCTTTTCTGTTTCATATTTGTACTTACAGTGCATGCCTTGTAAATTGGTCAAATTGGTTAAATTGGAAGGTTCATGCTGAATCTTTTGGACACACACAAAAAAAGGTTCTGGAACCTAGGTTCAGGATCTGAGAGTGAGAACCTCGAAAAAAAAAGTTTTGGAACCTCCACCAACCTTCCACTTCAGACAGGCCATTAGGCCTATCATTATATCAGTCTTTCATCACTGTAAGTATAAAATTAACTCTTTGCCTGCCAGGCATGTTTCCACGTTTGTGCCAGACATTTCTCTGGCACCAGAAAGAAAGTTCAGTACCTTAGGCATTTAAGCTACTGTTCTTTCAATAATAGTTGTTAAATAGACATATTTCATATCAAATTAAAGGTAAAAGAGTGAAGAATAAGAAAAAAAAACACAAAAATGTTAATTTGATTATGTTATTGAAATATGTGTTTTGAAAGCATGTTGATCTTTTTGAAATGATAAAATAAAATAAAAATATTTCTACATACCACAGTGATAAAAAAAATCTGGAGGAATAATTCCAATCACTGAATCAGCTGCACACACCAGAAAGAAAATTTATTTAGGATCAAAATACACTTTACAGTTTGAAATTATATTGATTATTAGCAGAGTTTGACACACTGTCGATTGTGCCCATCACAATGCTTAGTAAAATGCACAAAAAACACTCTAAAAACGAATCAATTTGAAGAAACCACGCATGTGTCGATCGAGAATGAAAGTAGAAAGAGTTATCTCTCTTTGGTTAAAATAAAACTTGGGATTGGACTGCGCAAAAAAAACGGAACGAAACGGAATACTGAAGTGAAATCGACGATTTATCGTCAATTGGCACAAACATGGCGGCTCAGATCGACGATATATCGTCGATTGGCAGGCAAAGAGTTAAGTAACCCACCGTTGAGTTGGATTCATTCACTTCTAAGCTATGTAGAAATCATAACAAAACACTGGCAGCAATGAAGTTGTTTGTTTGTTATAAATGAACACTTTATTTATTTTTATTTTAGAAAAATGACACAGTCAGGCTAAATGAACTCAATTGCAAAACTAATATGTATAGAATTTAATATTTATACTAAAACTTGTCAAAGTGTTTTTTAAAATTTTCTAGTTCTATGCGCTAGTAACTGCCAAATGGCATTATAAGCCAGACTGTAAGATGTCCGGTTTAGAATCAATTATCAGTACAGCGTAAGTTAATATGATAAACAAAAATGGATGCAACAATGTTTTAAAATAAATAGAATTTTTGGTTCTTGTTGTGCATTTGTATTATTTACTACTTTTGCCTACAAATTGTCATTCCAGGTTGTAGGAGAGGACAACAGAAACTTTACTGCCATTGCAGCCAGCGTGTGCAAAGTCACAGAGGATGAGTTTGATCAGTACTGGATCACCTCACGATTCTTCCAGCACATTGCCAAGCACAAAGAGCCCATCTCACACTATGTCAGTATAGTGGGGACAAAATGAAAGTTTGTGTAGAACACACGCGATAAAGGTGCCTCTCACCTAAAGAGATCAGTATAGTGATGTATGCTTGTAGTAGTTTATAAGGGTTTATTCTGATATATAGCGCTTTTTTCAGCTCAAAGAGCTGCCCAAGGCACTTTCCGAGAACATGATCTAACGCAAGTACTTGCGGCTTCATGCACGTTGATGATACAAAATGTGTTGTGCTGTTTCTATACCTCATACTCTTTGACGTTGTAAATAGCTCTCTTTCTTGTTTTCTCTTTCTCTCTTTGGAGTGGTGTAAGCATGTGGTTTGCTCACCTGTTTTAGTAGTTTGTTATTATTTTGTATTGTGTTTTATTTTTTGTATAATAATAGCCACACGCTTTTTATTCCTATAGTGGGTAGGATGGCAAGGGGGTAGGGGGTGGTAGGGTTGGTGGGGAAGGGGCACAGCTGCTGGAAGAATGTTGTACTGGTCCCGGTCGTCTTTTTTTGTGTGTGGGTGTTTCTGTGACACTGGCTGGCAAAATCTGTCACGGGATTGCTGCCATGTTCTGCTGTGTGCCAGGAGAGTAGTATACTACTGAACCACACCGCTACAGCAGTGTGTCATAGACTTCTTTGTGTGTGTTATAAAATAATTAGCTTTATTCTCAGAAGATTCCTACAAATTTGATATTAGTTTGTAAACACTTTTTAATGTTCCCATTTCAAGTATACGTACATGCATTCATCAAAAAGCCTTTCTTGTACAATTACACAAGTTGTGACAGAGATAAACTTGAAACACTGAAGACGTAAAATACACAATAGTCGGAACACAACACCAATATACGTTTTGCTAATTTTATAGTTCTCTTCTTTCTCACTCAAGGTAGTAGAATAATAATTAAAATGGAATTCAAGAAAACTAATTCAAGAAAACTATAAGTCCTGGAGCCATAAAATAATAAGTAGCTGAACTATAATTTGATTTTATATCTCTCTGAATCAATCCCATTCCCGGTCTGACAGACAGTTACATTTATCAAATTATGAAAATATTTTATGCATTTACAAAATTAGTTTCAATATTATATTTCCAACTAGTAAATCATAAAATATAAATATTCAAATTACCGTGTCTGTCGTGAACAAAATCAAGAATCGCCACAATGAAAAATAGAAGTAGCATACTGGTAAAACATTTCTGAGTAACATGAAATAAGCATTAACTCTTTTTTTCACAATCTATCTTTCACTCCACTATTTCTCTATCCTAGTCCTATTTCATCCATCCAATCACATACACTCTCAGATGCATACGAGAACAGCCTTCTGTTCCCCAAACAGTCTTTATATAGCCGAGTCTCATCACCAAAATATTAATGAACTAGGAAATATATAGTACCAACGCAAAGCAAATACATACACCACATGCCACAAATGAAAATATTTGCCAACTCACTTTGTAACACAGTGGCAGAAGCTTTCAGTTAAAACTCTTCTTTGGCTGCGAAAAGGTGGATCAAGTCTGAGTTTATGCCTTTCGCCATGCAGATATTTAGGGGCTTACATTCATTTATCCATGTAATTGGTTCGTTCAAGTGTTGCACTCCAAAGGTCGATTCAGCCCCAATGCTTGAGTCTGTGTAACTTGAGCTCGTTTACACGCAGCCCGTTAACTCAATAACAAGGCAAAGAGTTGTCATTACAGCATTTCTCCAACTTGATTCAGCAAAAAACGCAAACAGCAGTGCTTCAGATTGTTTTCAGACATCATGGGCCCAATGACCCATGGCCATGCAAAATGATGGGTCAATTTTGAAAAAGATGGGTCATTGACAATCGAAGGTATTCGTATCGTATGTTCACCTAGTCCTTGATTTTTATGACGCGCCAGGCTGGCGCATTCACGTTGACTGTTACGCGCCATTCTGATAAAATATGCGCCAATGGCGCTGGCACACCAATCTGAAGCACTGAAACAGCATCAACAACTGCATTCAAAATCTGAATCTCAATTTACAGACAAAAGCAGTATTTATACAAAGCTTTGGAACATTCGAGAATGACGTAACCAACAATTAAATCAGAATGAAGATCATCACAGGAAACATGCTCTATAATACATCAAAGAGTTGACTACTTGCTGCGAGATGGATCTCAAACCTTCCATCGGTGGTAAACAAGCCGTTCTAGATAGAAAGATCTCGGCACTGCTACAACAATGCCGATCAAATAAAACAAACATTCTGCTACGCTTCTGTAGCAACAACATAAAATCAAATGACCTGTAAATAAATGTTGTCATTGTAAGCTTCGTGCGCAAAACAGAATGTTCATGATTACAATGTGAGTCGCAATCGTATCCTATCCTACCGTTACTCGAAAGTCGTTGGCCAATTGGGGCACCACAGATGTTTATTTTACCAAAGTACTCTCTGTCCTCTGCAACCCTCATGGCTTCACTCAGTTTCAAATCAGTCCATTCTTGAATGTTGTCCTCACACTTCTTTTTCTGTCTCCCTCTTCTTCTGCCTCATTGCACTGTGCTTTGCAGGATGGTCTTTGCGAGGCCTGATGCTCTGGTGATGTGGCCATAGCATCGGAGTTTCCATTTCTTCACCACTGTGAGCATGTCATTGTGTTGTCCAATGGCTTGTGCGATGGTGTGTCGGACTTCATCGTTGGTGATGTGTTGGGTATAGGAAATGCCCAGAAGTCTTCTGTAGCACCCCATTCCCATGCCCAGCACTCTTCGCTGCTGGTCTGACGTGTTTCGCAAGCACATAGGAAGATGGAGATGACAAGGGAGCGAAGCAGCCTTACCTTGAAGTGTAGACTGATGGTCCTGTCTTTCCAAATAAACTTCAGCCTTGTCAGGGCAGCAGTTGTTTTTGTGATCCTGGAGAGGACTTCCTTTTGGGACCCATCATCTTGTACAATGGCTCCTAAATATTTGAAGCACCGTGTTGATGGATTGGCCTGGGACTTTGTTATTGTAGTAACATCAAATCAAAAGTCTTACCTCTGTTTTTGGTTGTTGCAGCTGGAGTTGACTTTGAAGTGTTTGAAGAAAGAAGATGGAGGTCGGAAGCTGTGGAACCATGTTGTAGAACACAAACTTTTCACTCTCCTGCCTCTCAAGGACTGGTACGCTTCCTGTTTTGCCAACATCCTGCCCGGCCTTTCCTTTCAGAGGTATTCTACAACAAACATTTTATTTATTAAATTAGATAGTTGTTTGTGTGTTTAGCTGTTTAATTATTTGTTGATTGATTTATTTACTTATTCGTTTATCTGGTTGGTTGTTTTATTTATTTATTGTATTTTTGTTTTAATTTTTTAAATTTATATTTCGATAATGCTAATGACATAATTGTATAAATATGATTTATAATACTCTTACAGTTCTTTGCTAATTAAAACTCTTACAGTTCTTCATCCCCTCGTGGGGGTGCCGGGGGTTTCAGTATAAATAGTATCCCCACTTTCTGGAAATGTAGTGCTTTTAATTCCCACTGTCGCCGTCTTTTTCATTTGTTCTTTCTCATTCCTACTCTGTTCTATCAATCTACTATACTATCTTCTTCTTCGTTAGACAAGTCATCTACGTTTTTTCTTTAAAATTCTTCCAGGACAAAACTCCTCATTTGTGTGTGAGGTCTGTATCAGCTTTCTGCCAAATGGTCACTAGGGCTTCCTATGATATTATTATTTGGCAATGTAGGCATTTTATATGTTTGTGTTTTGTTGATATTTTATAATGATGTTTGTATTCTATTTTGTTTTTGTAAACGGGGTTCAGTAAATTAGAGTATAACCTCAGCGTTCCCTGCATGGGATGCCTTTATTGTATAGTGGAGGTGGAGTGTTACCATTGGGCTTGTTCCGGCAGATCTTTAATGCAGATCAGGGGACGAGTTCTCTTTAAGTCAAGTTGTGGTCTTGATTTTGTGGTCTTGATTCGGCTCTTTGCAGTCTGCTGGACCCTGTAAGGAACGGATAACTAACTAACTAACAGTTCTTCATTTTATTTTCCACTTAACGTTAGTGACAATATCCCATTCTTGTTTTTTTAGTTGTAAAACTTTAATTGACAAGCTCTCACTAACACTGTTTGCATATTTCCAAATATTGATTATAATTATAAATGTTATTTTGAACACTCTTAAGCTATGAGCGTATGTAGTAAATTTCAGTTTTTACCGAGATGGTCTTTGTCATTTTCTGAAGACGGGAGTAAAAATCTTGAAAGCTTAAAATTATTGTGCTGAATCTGCAAGTTCTTTATAAAAATGTATAATCTTTGTTGACATTTTTATAGAACATGAGTGGACCGACTCTTAGTTACTGTTTTATGTGAAATTACTAACTTGAACCTTTCAATTTGTGTATGTTTTGGACTGTGGGCTATTACTACAGTGTTTTGGGATAATAAATGTCTTATTTCATTCAAAATAAAAATAAAAATTATAAAGTCTTAGTGGACAGACAACTGGTGGTGTTGATGATTTGTACACAAGGATGTTGCTGATGTCGATGAGCTGAGAAAACAGCATTGATGATGATGATGATGGTGATGAGGATGATAATGTTGGGTTGGGGATGGGAATGGTGGTGGTGGGGATGGTGACATGCAGCTTAGTATGTTCCTACTCCTGTGCTGGGAGATTTTCAGCTTTTAGAAAGTCTTCTTAACGATACGTATGTGTACATGCTTGTATGTTCTCATTGTGTGTATGTTAGATGGTTTATTGTTCAGTTATTGAGATTGTTTAGATTCACATCTGTACTCACACTCACCGTTTGCACCATTTCCAGGTTGTGGGACAAAATGATTGGGGGTTCCTTTTACATCATGGTGTACGTCACCGTGGCGATCCTACTCTTCTTCCAGCGGCCTCTGCTCAGCATGAAGTCTTCAGAAGACATGGTCAACTTCTTACAGAAGGTGAGGCACCAGTGTATAATATTTTTTTTCGTTTTTATGTTACAGTAATGTACGTTTGTTTCAATTCCTTTTTGACTCACATGCATAGCAATGTGAGTCTATGTACTCAACGCCTCCCAAAAAATTTTCCAGATTTTTTAAAATCTGTGTGAGATGAGTCCTATATAGTCCCAAAAATACATTTTTTTAAAATGTACGTCCGTCCGTCTGTCCGCCGCCTGTCTGTGCAGAACTTGCAAATGGAGTAATAATATCTCAGAAACTATTTCAACCATCACAACCAAACTTGGTAAGATGGTGTATACCCACGAGACCTCTTAAGTGATCAGTGAATGAATGGCTTCACTTAAAGATGAGGGTAACAAAGTCAACAAATTTTAGTAAAGAAATTACAATTTTTCACAAAATTTCACTTTTTTTCTAGGTTACTAATACTGAACTTATGA
Source organism: Oncomelania hupensis (assembly GCA_036898135.1). NCBI lineage: Eukaryota > Metazoa > Mollusca > Gastropoda > Littorinimorpha > Pomatiopsidae > Oncomelania > Oncomelania hupensis. The sequence continues at coordinate 28,648,244 of CM072517.1, read as the reverse complement.
TTCTTTGATGCATGATAGATATCAATGAGACAGACATACTATACAAATTTGGTCAACCTCACTCCAAGGTAAAGGTAACTGGAGCTGTCCAAAGTCAGTTTGTATAGGTACTTTGAAGTGACCTTGACACTAAACTATGAGAGATTTAAAGTTCAATTTGTTGTATTTAGTGACGATAGATTGATCTTTCATATATGTTCTGTTTTTGCGTTGATCTTGGTTCAAAGTCATTTTGTAGAAAACCTACAAAAAATAGGTCGTAGTAAAGTGGAATAGCTGTTTATTTAACCCGTAGTATGCAATTACATTGGGTTATTTGATCTGACATGCTTGAGAGGTCATGCAAAGGCCAAAGTCATCCCAAGGTCACCGTTTTTTGTTGTTGTTTTTTTTGGCCTAATACAACTTTTGCTATAGTTTATTTGATAGTGCATGAGTGTATTTGGAGCCGGAGGCCAAGAGAGAATATAAAAATCAAAGTCGATATGACTTTTCATTTTAATGTCACCATTTCATTTTGTTTTTTTTCTGGGCACTCATTTTCATGTTAAACATTGCATAAGGAGCATGTGAGTCATGCTTTCTAGGTTTTTGTTGTTGTTGAGGTAATCAGACCTCATAGTTCTCAGCAAAATCGCGGAAATCCGCGAAAACGAAAAAAAAAAAAAAAAAAGATAGGAAATGCGAAACAATCTGCGTACACTTAAATTTTTTTTGTTTTTTGTTTGTTGTTTTGTATTGGAAGACGAAAGTTGCTTTACTCGCTTCCGGTTTTGCGGCGCCATACTTTGTTTTGGAATGTTTTGGAATAGTGGTGCAGCGTTGACCGTTTCTGTGTATATATTTTCGCCGTTCAAGTTGTGGATTTGTGGACGTCATCAGACTCATTGGACTTCAAAATGTCTGTCACAAGGAGTGACATAGTCGCACGTTCCGTGGAAACCTCTCTTAGATCACTATCAGGTCTGGTAATAAAGATGTATTGTATTGTATTGTATTGTATTGTATTGTATTGCTTTGTTATTGTATTGTTAGTAGGAACGCTCAGGTTTGCAATATTTTAATTTCACTAACTTGTTGCTTTTTTCCTTATATTAATTTTCAGATCTCAGATGATTGTGGAGACAGCATAGTCAACCATGCCCTGGAATTGTGGGCCAAGAATGGCAGTTGCCTGCTCATGTCCAAGTCCGACTCCCCCATCGTCACAGAGAAAGGGAAAGGATGATGCGTTGCTGGTTTTTCACAGGAAGGGATTTGGAAGTTTGCTGTGAGACCGCTGACTGAGATCTGAAGAGTTCAGTTTTGCACACAGCTGATTGTACACAAGAGTTGGTGCTTGCACATTGTGTTACGCAGTTTGCAGTTATGTTGATGTCAGTGTTGACGCCTTGTATACCGCTTTCAGTCCGTGCTAAGTTGGCATGCTACCATTAAGCACAATGCATCAGGTAAAAACAAAAGGTGGATTTGTTTGATACGGAGGTGTTTTAAACTCTGCTTTATAAGTGGTTGAATACTGTGAGTTGATTGACATTGTTATATTCAGAAGTTGGCTGTGGGTTCCTTCACATGGCCGTATTCAGAAGTTGGCTGTGGGTTCATTCACATGGCCGTATTCAGAAGTTGGCTGTGGGTTCATTCACATGGCCGTATTCAGAAGTCGGCTGTGAATTCATTCCCTTTGCCATGTTGTGAATTCGGCAATCAGGTAGAAGAGTGATAATTTTGTTTTTGTTTTTCATGAACCATTGAGTGATGTGTTGTGCTATTTCTATGAGTGGATTGACAATGCCTTATTCAGTCAGTAAAGCTCCTACAGCATACGCTACGTGCATTACAAAGGTTGCAGTCAATATAGGCCTGTTTCCACTACAGGCGTCCTTCCCCTTGGCTCCGCTCAAGCTGTTCTGCAGAGATCCACCAAGCAATAGGCTGTGTGTAGGTGTATGTCTCAGCAGTCTGACACTGGGATTGGAGTCGGCGTTGCGCCATCGGTGCAAGCTGATGGGTTCTGTGTGTTAGCACCGTTCCATCTTTTGCGCTAGCCTAGCTGCAGTTGGTCTATTTCAGTTGTGTTCAGTTCAGTTTTGTTCTGTTCTTCTTAGGTCAAGGTCTCCCCAAGGTCAAAGTCACTGAAGGTCATGGTCATTCAAAGGTCACCATCTTTTTTGGGATAATACAACTTTTGATGTAGTTTATTGGATAGTACCTGAGTGTATTTGGAGCTGGAGGTCAGGGTCACCTCAAGGTCAAGAGCTTAGAAAGATCAGAAGTCAGTATTACTTTGCATTTTAATGCCAACATTTCAATTTTTGTGTGGGCAGTCATTTTCATGTTAAATATTGTGAGTTCCGTAAGGAGCATGTGAGTCATATGGGCTTTGCCCTTCTAGTTTTGTTTTGTTTTGTTTTCTTACGAGGCACTCTCCCTCTCTCAAGTCTCAGTGGTCGTTGAGGAAACCTGCCAGCGAGTTAAGCTAAGCGGGAAGGGAATGCTATTACCTAACACTTCAACAAACCTGCACTGCAGTCTGCAGTGGAGTAGGCCTTCTCAACGTCCATAGGCCTTCTTAACGTCCATCGAGACTTGACAGAGGGAGCGTGTGTAGTTTTGAGATGGCTATACTGTATGGGCTTTGTGTTGTGTCTTGGTACATGGCATTCTACAGACCTCAAAAGCATCCAATTGAAATGTTTTACCTTTGAACTAATAGCTTTTGTACTCAGCTGGCAAAAATAGCCATAATAAAAATGGATGCCAAATAGCTAATATAAAACTTAATGCAACCATGTAAAAAATGGGGTAAAGAAGTATACCTATCCTGTCCTATCCTATCCTATCCTGTAACTCAAACGTCATTGGGGCACCACAGATGATCGTTTAACCAGGGTACTCCATATTTCTCTGTTCTCAGCAATCCTCATGGCTTTGTTCAATGTCAAACCAGTCCATTCTCGAATGTTGTCCTCCCACCTCTTTTTCTGTCTCCCTCTTCTTCTGCCTCCTTGCACAGTGCCTTGCAGGATGGTTTTTGCAATTGGTCCTGATTTGGCTCGGAAGGACCTAAAGCAATAACCATGTAATGTAATGTAATAGTTTTTGCAAGACCTGATGCTTTGGTGACGTGGCTATACCATTGGAGTTTCAGTTTCTTCACCACCGTGAGCATGTCATGTTGTCCAATGGCTTGTGTGATGGTCTGTCGAACTTCGTTGTTGGTGATGTGCTGGATATAGGAAATGCCCAGAAGTCTTCTGTAGCACCTCATCTCCATGCTTTGTCTTCTTCGTTGTAGATCTGCTGTGAGAGTCCATGTTTCGCAAGCATATAGGAAGACGGAGATGACAAGGGAGCGCCACAGCCTTACCTTGGGATGTAGACTGATGGTCCTGTCTTTCCAAAGGGCTTCAACCTTGTCAGGGCAGCAGTTGTTTGTGCGATCCTGGAGAGGACTTCCTGTCGGGACCCATTGTCTGATACAATGGCTCCTAAATATTTGAAACTATGCATTGTGTTGAGGGATTGGCCTTGGACTTTGATGTCCATGTTGATGCCTTGATGTTGTTGGTCATCATTTTGGTCTTCTCTGCACTTAGTTCCATTCCATAGGCTCTGGAGATAGTGTCAAGGCTCTGTACAAGCTGTTCAAGTTCTTGTTCCTCTCCAGCCAATCCATCAATGTCATCCGCAAAACGAAGGTTGGAGATTGCTCTACCCCCTATGCTGACTGCCTTCGTGATCTGCAAGGGCATTTGACATGATGCGCTCTAGGAAGATGTTAAAGAGGGTTGGAGAGAGTAAGGCATCCTTGACGCACACTGATTGTTGTTCTGAACCAGTTCCAGATGGCACTGTTTTGGAGGACTGCACTGGTAGCCTTGTCATACAGGCTTTTGATGGCTTCAATAATTTTAGAGCTGATATTGTACACTCTCATGGTTGCCCACAGAGCTGCATGCCAGACTTGGTCAAAGGCTTTCTTTAAGTCTACAAACGCATGATATAGATGTTGGTGCTCTAGGTATTTCTCACAGATTATTCTTGAGTTTGAAAATCTGTTCAGTGGTACTTCGCCCTGCCCTGAATCCTGCTTTTTTTTCAGCTATGATTTGTTCAGCTTGGTGTTTCAATCTGTTTAGTATTATTTTAATCAGGACTTTCCTTGGAACTTGCTTAATGCATCATCATCATCATTTTAAGTATACCTAGTTTGTTGTAATTTTTTTTTAAGTGTTAGATTTTTAAAAAATATACTATATCTAGTTTGTTGTAATTTTTAAGAAAAATGTGTTAGATTTTAAAAATATATATTCTAATATGGGTGCTGTAAAAAAAATGACCCTGTCCTCTCAGGTAATTTTAACCTGTGCAGCCTACTGGCTGAGTGGTGATCTATTCTGCTGCTGTCCGGTCCCATCCACTTATTCCATTTTCAATGATCCATTCAAGCCTCACTGAATTGCAAACTGTGTTGTATTACTTTATTGTTGTAGCCAAGCAGAGTATTTGACTCCCGTCTCTCGGCCACCACCATTAGAGAACATGGCCCGAACCAAGCTTATTTTCATTTATCCCTCAAAAGAGGGACATACAAATATTTGACCTGCTAGGCAGTGAAGCGTGGTTGGTAGTAAACCGGGTTGCCAGCTACCAGTGCCACGACACTTCAACACAAGTCGCTGCCACCGACCTGCATAAAATGCCTGCCGACAATGTAGTCTCGCTCACCACCAAAAGCAGAAGGCGAATGGTCAGCCGAGAAGAACAAATGTCGTGTCGCCTTGTCCTGCATAACCCAATGGCATCCCCAAAGGAGCACACAGCAGGAGCCACCCAAGGCTAGTCTAACCATGAAATTCAAGGTAGACAACTTCTTTCCCAAACCTCAACCAGTCGCCTCCCTTTCCGCTACATTGTAAACATTTTTACAGTTACGATCCTGTAAAAAATGCTGTACTGTGGGCGATTAATGTTATCGCTGTTGTTAGTCTTGTCGGCCGAGTTGAAATTTCAAGCAGGCAGCACCCCCTTGTCTAAGCATCAATGTTACATTTATTTGATTGCTATAACTCTAATTTCGTGAGATGCTGGAATGTTGTGAAACCCGGGTGTCCATGCTTCACCGTACCAAGGATCAGACAGGTCCACCTTGGTTTGCTGCACAGTTTTATGCTAATGTGAGCAGCAGTTCATTTGGACCCATCAGACCTACAAATGTGTACAGTACCTACTGGCAAACAGAAGGCTTCAGAACCTGGTGTGTTTTTTCTCTCACAACACTAAAAGTGCTGCTGCTACACTACTTCTACTTCTACTACTGCTACTACTACTTCCAAATCTTGAAACGATTGGTGAAAATCTCAGAAGTCTGATAGTATAATTGAAGGACCTGGCTTGGTTAGGGCCATGTATCGTGCCTAGATAGTTTTAACAGGTGTTTTATTAGTGTGTATAAAATTAACGTGAGCTTGAGGCACGTTTTTTTTTTCTCCCCAACTTTTACGCAGTCCACATTATTGCAGCGACAGCTCTCAAATAAGCCTATAAAAATACAAGTTGGCAGGACAACGTTGATAAGATTAGGACACAACAGTCGGCAGTAAATTGCTCTTGTCATTGTTAGGCTACTTCGTCAATGCTAAGCGAGTTGTAGCTTATGCAATCAATGTAGGCTAGAATAGCCGGTGTTGAAATGTGTGAGCCTGTAGAGTAGATCTCGGTATGACGCTTTCCAAGGGCCTGGAAGTTATTTTTAAGGGTCCAATTTTTACCACAGCCCCTCCACAGATATTTTTAACACTGACAGTGAGTGTTGCCCCACTGAAAACAAGCATTCAACACAATGTACACACACTCTTTCTAAGGTATAGTTATTTTTTAAATGAATAAATTTAATAGTTTTTGTTCCTGTTAATACTAGCAAGGGCTAGGCCACATTCTGGAGCTAAAAGTAGCCTCTACTAAATCCAATAAGAGACAAAACCTGTAAAAACAATTTCTCGTAAGGTTTCTGGTTTTAGGTTGATAAAATAGACCCTACCTTACCCCAAAGCGGCTCTACTGAAGCTTTTCACATTTTGAGGCTTGGTCAGCCAGGCTAGCTATAAATAGCTTCCCCAGTGTTTCCTTTCTCTGGAAGGGGGTGCCGGCAAGCTATAAATAGCCTGCAGCATGCGAAACGCGGACTGACTGAACAGTGCTGCTCACATAGGAATTGAGCTGGGGTGATCCCGACACTGGTTCACACTGAAATGTGGTGAAAGGTCACACAGCTGTACCGTTAAAACAGGGAAAATAACTCCCTGTCAGAATGGAAATGGACAATTCAAACTTTAACGGTTGGTTTTTGCAAAGAAAGCTTACTTTATCATTGTTTAATGGCAAAAACAATGCGAATTTTAGGGTAACCGCGTTTTTGACAAAAGTATATGAAGCCTTCAAATTGGGGCTATTAAGTCATGTACAGATTGTAGCAGTGTTGGAAGATTTAACAATTTAGCTAATTAAATTTTTGTTTAAAGAAAATATAATGCGTTAATGTTTTTAAAAAAGTTAAAGAAAATTCAACGAATTAAAAAATAAAAGTAACGATTAGTGATTTTTTTCGTTAAAAAATTCATTACTTCAGTTTGATTTTCCGCCACCAACAACAGGTGCCTATGCGCGAAGCCTGTTTGACCCAGTTGCAACCAGTTTGACAGTTTGAGGCGGTTTGGATTATAGCCTATGTAGACATTGCCGCTACTTTACATTACATTACATGGTTATTGCTTTAGGTCCAGCGGACTCTTCCGAGCCAAATCAGGACCAGAGAAGTGAAAGAGGACTCACCCTGATCCTCATAAAAGTTCTGACGAAACAACCCTAGTGGTAACACTGAAGGCAATCTACCAGCGGGTCACTTTACAATAAAGACATCCCACGCAGGGGACGCTGAGGCTGTACTCCAACCCACCGAACCACCATTTACAAAAACAAAATAGAATACAAACATCATTATACAATATCAACAAAACACATACATATAAAATGCCTACATTGCCAAATAATAACATTATAGGAAGCCCCATTGACCATTTGGCAGAAAGCATCCAATATTCCTAAGCTGATCTAACAGACCTCACACAAGTGAGTTTTGTCCCGGAAGAGTTTTCAAGAAAAAAGGTAGGTGACTGGTCTAGCGACGAAGAAGATAGTATAGTAGATTGATAGAACAGAGTAGGAACAAGAAAGAACAAAGGAGAATGACAGCGACTGTGGGAATTTAAAGCACAAAAATTTCCAGAAAGTGGGGATACTATTTATACTGAACCCCCCGTCACCCCCATGAGGGGTACATTGCCGCTAGCCTATCCTGCATCAGTTCTGAGTTCATATTAAATTTTGAGATGGTGAAAAGAAGTTGGCTTCCTGCAGTGATTCGAGCGATGAAAGTTTGCCAAAATTTTTGAAGCGTTTATGGAATACTACGACTTTGTTGGAGGAAAGTCAGCCGAGACGCTCATTTTTAATTTTAGATTCTTTTTATTCTAGCTGCTCTATTTGAATGTTTAGCTTAATTTCTTTGTCTCGTTGGTGTGCGTGAGTTAAAATGCTTGGAAGGGGTGTGAATGAGTGTTGCAAGGACAGATTAGAAAAAAAAAAGTCTAATATCTCTATTCTTGTTGTTAATAAAATATCAAATCAAATCACATTATTTGTTCTTGATTTTTTTTTCAGTGTGTTCATAGATTACATGGATTCTAACACAAGTGGTATGTAATTTTTTTTTAACTGCATACCACTTTTTTTGGGTCTGAGCTGAGCAATAATAAGCATTCATATATTTAACGCACATTTATTTCTTTAAAAAAAAAAAAATAAAATCTTAATTTTCAAAAAAAATTAAAGAAAATTTATTTTTTTAACGTTTTATCCAAATTAAAGAAAATTTATTTCTTTGAAGAAAAAAAGTAAAGACTATCAACCCTGGATTGTAGCAGACAATCTTTTTTGGAACGTACGTGCTCAGGCCGACGTTAAGATTCCAATTTTCTAAACATCAGACAGATGAGATTATAAGATAATGGTTATCTCTTAGCGCACGTAATTAAGACATTTTATATTTATATTAAGGTTTAGATTCAACAAGACTCTAGTTAGCTGTTGTAGATCCAGGATTGGAATGTTTTTGTGTAGACATTATAAGGAATACTACATGTAATGGCCATATTATATTGTTGTGCAATATGATGTATATCTTTTTTTTATATATAATGACATTTCAAAACAAAGGAAATATAAAAATGTCTGAAAAACAAAAAGCTTGTGTAACTTGTCTTGTTTTGTTTTTAGTTACCTAGAGTTGTCCTGGCGGAAATCATCATGAGCATGTTGTCCCAGAACATCTTGAAAGCTACAAGAAGAAAAAGAAGAAGAAAAAGGAGGACGAAGAGGAGGTTCTGAATCCATCTTAATGGGGTTCCCATCATGTATCGTCGTCACATCTCATAGCGCTCTAAGTGTGCTATGGTAGCACAGAATATCAGGGCTATATAAGTGACCATCATCATGTCATCATCATCATCATCACAACAACCACCATCTTCCTCCTGTCGTTGAAACCCCTTGGGGTCATGAGCAATCTTGCCACTGTAGATTGTTCAAACCTATAAAGGGAACAGTGAAAGCCACAGTTGAAAACCTGTCTTTCCTTTATAGGCAAGACAGATTCACTGCGGCAACAGTACCCCCGTTGGAGTGCCGGGGGTTTTCAGTATAAATAGTATCCCCACTTTATGGAAATTTAGTGCTTTAAATTCCCACTGTCGCGGTCTTCCTCATTTACTCTTTCCTATTCCTGCTCTGTCCTTCACTCTGCTATACTATCTTCTTCTTCGCTAGATCAATGACCTACCTTTTTTCTTGAAAACTCTTCCTGGACAAGACTCCTTGTTTGTGTATGAGGTCTGTTGGATCAGCTTGGGAGTGTTGGACGCTTTCTGCCGGGTGGTCACTAGGGCTTCCTATGATTGTACTATTTAGCACTATAGGCATTTTATATGTATGTGTTTAGTTGATGATTTATAATGATGTTTGTATTCTATTTTGTTTTTGTAACCGGGGTGTTCGCGTAGTTGAGGTCAACCCTCAGCCGTCCCCCGCGTGGGATGTCTTTATTGTAAAGTGACTGGCCGGTGGAGGGCATTCAATTTTCCCACTGGGGTTGTTTCAGCAGATCTTTTATGCGGATCCGGGGTTGTCCGGTCCTGATTTGGCTCAGAAGAGTCCGCTGGACCTAAAGCACCAATGAATCAATCAATCCTGTCGTTGAAGACATTAACTACATTTTTGAAAAGGTTAAAGGTCACTGTGTTCCGCTGACTACGTAGTCTACAGCTACTTCCAGAGCCATTTTCTCCGACAGAGAAATTAAGATGGAATGTGCCGGTTAAACGATCATCTGAGGTGCACCAACAACTTCTGAATTACGGGACAGGATAGGATAGGCCAAGAAGTACTGTCATCTTCTGTACACTAACACTCATTACAACATGTCACAACTCACAATTCACAAAATCGCCAATTTATTTTAAAAGAGTTTAAAATTGCAAAAACCACAATGTTCGTGGCACTAATAATTTCTGATTCATGGCACTAATAATTTTAAACGATGTATTTTATTCACACAAGTCTACAAATATCGACAATAAAATTACTGTGATTATCCCCATTTGGACTGGGTAATAATAATAACCATTTCTGTTCGAAATGGCAATACAATTTTGAGCAAATAAATCTGTTCCACATTACAAGTTAAAACATCTCATGTACAAAACACAAAATACTCATAATTTCAAATGCCACGTTAAAATTATAATACATGTAAGAAAAAGGAGGAGGAGGAGAAGAAAAAGAAGATTCATCGTGTTTAGCCACTGGACATATATAAACACAAACACACACACACATAACTCTTTCTCTCTCTCTCTCTCTCTCTCTCTCTCTCTCTCTCCTCTCGATCGATCGATAACCTTCATCTGGCAACATTTTTCTAAAATCAACCCCCTTTGGCAGTAAAATGACAAAAATACAGTTTGACATGCAATCAAAACTCATTTTAGAGACATGGCATGACGGATATAATACAAACACGCGATTAATAAGTCGGCCACTAACCGTCCACTACGGGCACAATTAATAAACTTCGACTAAAGCGAAGAGGTTTTTTCCCCCCCTGGATTTCGCTGTAATTTAAGAGTCTTTATGTTAGGTGTATGACGATGATAATGTGGTCTTGTATAGCGCCATCTCCGCTCCAGTAGACTTGCTGGAAAACTTGCTTTATAAACATTTTATTTACATTAAATTTTACGCAGGGCTGTGCGGCGTACAATGACGCTGCAAAAATAAAAGTGCGACCCCTGAGAGCTTTCTTTTATAGACCGTCCTTGTTCTATATAGCTCTTTTCCAACTCTAGGCACGGGATCTAACTCAAGGTGCCAATTTGCTGCTTGATGCACGTTATCTAACACCTCTGACAACAGTGGGGGAATAGTACCTCGTACTTGAGGGTGAGTGGGGGTGAGGGAGTTTATATATTTGGCATTCACCCGTCTAGGACATGAGCATCAGGATCTCCGGCCATGCGATGTATGCATGCACAGACTAGACCCTTTATACTCGCATCCTTATTGGTGGTGGTGGGTTCAATCTTGCTCAACTTGTGAAAATGGTGATCATGCCTTCATTTCTCATGTTTTGAGATAATACAGTAGTGGTCTCCAATGTTGAATTGTGAACGGTTACGTGAAAGGCTAACACAGTCATTGGGCAGTTACATAACAAAGAACAATATCACAGATTGTGCTCAATGTAATTTCTCTGAACATGTATCATTTCAATATACGTACTTTGGCAATGCCTTCCCTAATGCAGTGGCACATTATATTTTTTTACGATTGCTGTACATATGACAAACACGCTATATAAGGTTCACACATTAACAAGGGCAGAGGACGACAAGTGGAAGGCATCTGACAACTCCCAACTCTAACAGACCTAACAACACACACAGCAACTGACATAAACTACAGCTCATTTTACCAGTGTCAACCAACAACGAAGAATTCCAACGTGGAATGATACAGAACGTGCAAACAGAAGTTTATTTACATTACAGATTATGTTATATGCACATCATCTCACACACACACACACACACATTCAGCTCTTTGCAGTCCACTGGACCATGTAAGCAATGAATAACTAACAAACATTCTCACACAAAATCACACTCTCTCTAACACACAAACACACACCAATAACAATCGTTATTGGGAGCACTTGAGTTACGTACAGTTCCCTTTCCGCATGTAACCACGTCGCAATAACAATAACGCATATTATCAATGTTAAAAATCAAACTTTAATTAATGGAACAACAAAAGCAGTATAGTTGAAGTCTGTGTGCATAAATAAACAGGTTCTCAGCATGCCAGCAGTTTCTTTTAATGTCCATAAACAAAATATATAGTCCTATGAATCGCTGTACTGGCACACACAAAGCACAGACAGACAGACAGAGAGGATCGTTTAATAGGATAAAGGTTTTATGCTTCTTACAACCTGTTCTAAATAACATTTAATTACACAGAAACAAATATAAAATCTAACAACAGGCTTATGATTAATTATAATTAAGTTATAACATAACACAAAAAGACAGAGAAAGAGAGACAGAAAGACAGAGAATTTCTGAATAAATACACTCAATACGTTTTTACAAACTGCAGGAATGTTTCATGTTACATATTTACGTATGTATCATGGCCAGAAATACTAATGCAGTACAGCACCATTAGCCTCCCCTCTCTCCTCCCCACACCCACCTAACAAAAAAAAAAGACTGTTTATGGTAACTTAGGGAAAAAAAGGAGGATCGATAGAACGGCATCTCTCTCTCTCTCTCTCTCTCTCTCTCTCTCTTTCTCTCTCTCTCTCCTCACTCCCAGCAGATTTGGTTCTAGTCAGTGATATTTGACTTTCCTGTAATACATTACCCATTCATAATCCACAACTGGTATTCACCATCATCACAGATAAATCTCAACAGCAACAACAAACACTTCATATTAAACCTATTACACAACTTTCCATCTGCATCCTAACAGCTGGCAAGACATGATGATTACTTCATAATGTAAGCTCCTCTACTCTCCAGACCCCCAGGCGAAAAGTCTTGCTAAAATGGAAAATCAAGAAAAAATAGCTGGCATGTTTATAATTACGTAAAGTAATGAACCCTTCTCCACCACCTTTTCCCCCACCCCCTTCCAAAAGTTTTGTTGAAAGTCGTCAAGTCAATAAAATCTTTATTTACAATCACACACAAAACGGTAAAAATTTGACATGTCGCTTAAAAAAAAAAAACACAACATAAAATTGTTATATTTATTGTCAACACACACACACGTTTATGCAAATGCCATTGTTATGACTTTCATGAAAAACCACATATGTTGTTATGACATTTTAAAAAAATTGTCAATTTTTTAAGCTAACTCTAACTCAAACCCGAAGCCTAGCACAGCCCTAACCCTAACAGAACACTGTTTTGACGTCAAAATAATGGGGCCATCAAAAGGACATAGGTAGAGTATAAAGAGTGTGTAACAATAACATCATTTCTACAAACACACATACACACACACACACACACAGAATGCCCATGCACACAGAAGATACACGTATATTGGTAATATTACAATTTGCATGAAATGTTCAACAGACGACTTACAAGTAGTTTCCAATCGCATAAAACAAGGGTTCTCAAATGTGCCCATAATACAATACATAAAATGGAATATTCCACTTCATACTCACCGGTCAACTCATTCACATTCCTCTCTCTCTCTCTCTCTCACCCTCCACCCCATATGACCCCCATCCACCCACACATATATAAAGTATTCTAATCAGGCTTTTTCAAAATAAAATGTTTCACTACAAAATGGAAACGCACATATAGACATTTAACCACTGCAAACTTCTCACCTGAGCATCAAGTGATATGTATAAAGTAATAATTATGCATCAGCAGTGCTTTTTATCACATTTGTAAAAGTACTTTTCAATATCAGTGCGGGAGTCAATTATAAAATAGTATGACATAAAGCCCAACCTTCACTCCACACATGTTGAATAATAATGATGAAGACTATGATGATGATGGTGACGATGGTAATAATGATGATGATGATGAAGATGATGATGACAATGCTAATACTTGGTGTCTTTACATATCTCTCAAATCTATGCTACTATACAATGTTGAAAGTGGTGATTTTCTTACCAGTACATATTGCATAGTGTCTCGTTGCGTCAACTACCATAACATGTTCAAAACGGTGAAGTTTGTTTTTATGGTGTGCAAGAGCCATCTGAGTTTGGCTTGGTTTCTTTTACTGGCTGTAGATAACTTCCACTGGGTCCCACGTGCCCTCCATTAAATACTGACGAGACAGGACATCAGCCTGAAAATTTTATTTTTGTTTTTAAAGAGGAAAATAAAAACCAATCGACCTTTACATGAAAAAGTTTTTAAAAAACAACATTAAAATAAACTATTTCAAGATTACAATTTTTGTTTCAAACGCTGTGAACAAGTGGATATTTTGCATGCGTTTAATAAATGACCATACACTCAGAAAGTGTGAAAGAGGCAAAATAACCACAACATTGCAGGTACAATGTTAATTGTTTGTATGAACATCAATATGGATCATTCTAATTGTATGAACATCAATATGGATCATGTTAATTGTATGAACATCAATATGGATCATTTAGACCACACACATGATGTTTTTAGTTGTTTTGTTTTGTAATTTGATTATTTAAGAATCATCCTGCGCACATTACTCAAAAATCTAAAATAAAAACACTGTTATTTTGGGCGGCTCACTTGTGTGAGTGATGAATGTGTGTGGGTAGGACAAACCCGGGTGTATAATCTCCAGTATTTTTTTAAAATTATTGTTGTAGCCTTTATTTCAGTATATAAATAAATAAGCAACTAAATTAATGTAAAGCAGTATTTACCTGTCTAGTGGGTTCAGGAATTCTAAACTTGCAGCACTTGGCGACGATGGCCAGAGCTGAAGCCAGACTGATCTTATGACCGACAGACACGTAGATAGGATTGCTGGAAGTGTCGGTGCTACGCAAAGCAGCACCCAAACATTCTCCGCTGTTGTTTGTCAGAGGGTAAGAGTCCCCGCCCTTCATCAATGTCTCTTTCTGTTGGCAAAGAAAATCATTGATAATGGCATCACATCATCAGGGGACTCTTTCTGTTGGCAAAGAAATCGTTACTAATGATATATATAATAACCTCAAGGGACTCTTTCTGTAAGCAGAGAAAATCATTACTAATAGATAAGATAAGACAACTTTATTATCTTTTACAAGAAATTACATTGTGGTGTACAATTACAATCAACAAGGAATAAACATCACAATAATATCACATATATATAATGAAATTACATCATCAAGGGGCTCTTTTTGTTGGCAAAGAAAATCGTTACTAATGATATAAGAACCTCAGGGGACTCTTTCTGTAGGCAAAGAAAATCGTTACTCATGATATCACATCATCAGGGGAATCTTTCTGTTGGCAAAGAAAATTGTTAATAATGATATTACATCATCAGGAGACTCTTTCTGTTGGCAAAGAAAATTGTTAATAATGCCAACACATCAAAATGGGACTCTCTGTTGCATGTGTATCTCACACAACACATAGGAGTTGCCTGTTGGCGCAGTGGGTTAGTCGCCGAAGGTCGTGGGTTCGATTCCCACACTTATGTGACTTTAGGTCCAAGACTATTCAAGTCACTGAAGATTTTCTCTGGGTGCTCAGATTTCATCCCTTCAATAATCAATGGTATTGGATGTAGTCAAACTAAAATTTCAACAATACAATTTGATATCCTTGCGGTCTTCTAATGGCGATCTCCATGCCTTGATGACACTGGTTTGAGTGATAGTGGTGCGTTTGTTGTGCATGTGATGGTGAGTCAAACATTTGAGTGTGTAGGCTAGTTACAGATTGCTGCGCTTTGAGCCTGATCGATGTCTTGGGGAAAAGTGCATCCAGTATTCTTCTTCTTCTTCTTCTTATTATTATAGTGATTTGAAGTGAGTGAGAGCTCTTATTATGCATGTCAATTATAAAAGAGTTATGGCATAATTGTTGGCAGGCGGTGAAATATTACGACTTGTCCTTACCTTTGACTTATTGATTTCATTGTCTTCAAAGCCGTCATCAACACGGATAAGTGTTTTGGCTACGCCAACACAAGGCAGGTCCAGCGTTACACCCAGATGACATGCTAGACCAAAACCTCGAGGATGCAGCTGTCCGTTCCCATCCACAAAGATGATCTGAAGGTACAACAGTAGAAATGATAATAGTAACAACAACAGCAGTAGGAACAGCAGCAGTATCAAAAACAACAACCGTCTATAAAGCCAATAGGACCATACACCCTCTCTCTGTGTTTCAATCTCTCCCTGTGTTTTGCTCTCTCTCTCTCTCTGTTTCTCTCTTTCTGTTTTTCTCACTGTCTGTCTGTCAGTCTCTCTCTCTCTCTTTCTGTCTGTTTCACTCTCCCTCTCAGCTCTTACTATTTCTTCCTCCCTCTCTCTCGCCTCTGTTTTGCTCTCTTTCTCTGTCTCATTCTCTCTCTCTTTCAATCTTTGTTTCTCCCTATCTCCGTTTCCCTCCCCCTTTCTCTCTCTTAATAAATGTTAAAGGTTCTTACTATGTTAATTTGTTAAGGAACAGATTGGAAGATTAGACTTATTAATTAGTCTAAAATCTTTATCCCTAATAACAAAAAGTTTATCTCTCTGTTTCACTCCTTGTTTCACACTCTCTGTTTCACTCTCTTTCTCTCTCTCTCTCTGTTTAACTCTCACTCTTCCCCCTCCCCTCTTTCTCTCTCTCTTTCATTACTGTAGGGGTTGTGGCCTGTCAGTTAAAAAACAACCTGTCAGCGTCAGTGTCTCTTTCTCTCTCTCTGTTTTGTACTCTCTCTCTCTCTCTCTCTCTCTCTCTCTCTCTCTCTCTCTCTCTCTCTCTCTCTCTCACTCTCTCTCTCTCTCTGTGTCCAACTATATAATTTATTATACAGTTCTACTGACATCTGGCTTGAACTGTGGAGCGCTTTTCATCAGCGTTTTGTACTGCAGAACGATGAAGTCTACTTCTCTGAATGCCAGGAAGCCAGGAATGTACGGTGCTGTCAGCTTGATCATCTCCAATCTCTTGTACACTAACTGCAACAGTGATGGGCAAATCATACATCACTGTGGCAGGCAAAGTGAACAACAGAAAGCACAGGTTAAATCGACCTTGAATAAATAATTGTTAAAAAAAAAAATTGTTGGTGGGTGGGTGGGTGGGGTTGAGTACATATAGGCTCACACTGCTGCACACATGTCAATCAAAAATGCACAGATCATTTCATCCCAATAACACGAGCTCTGTGTGAAAGTATGAACAGAGGTTTAGTCTGTGCATACATTCATTCTATTGCATAGATAGAGCCTGACGCTCCTGTCCTTGACAGGTGAGTGCCAGTTTCACCATGAAAGTCAGCAAGCAGTAGGTCAGGACTATCCACACTCTGTCTTTCAGTGGTCTGGGGGTGCAAAACAACTGAGTTCAACAGATTTTTATTAATCATCGCAGCAGCAAGTTGGCGCCTTGGGTGGCTCACACTACATATCCTGTTACTGACACCAGCACCTTGGGTAAGCTATCGGAGCTGGCAGAATGCTAGTCTATTAGAACAACTCAAGCAAATGCCTGTATGGACACTAAGCCAAAGGCAAGTCTGTCATTGTTTAATCGCACAATAAAATTGTTTCGTATTCTCTTGTATAAAAAAAAATGCTCAGTGTGTCCCCCGTAACCTTTTGGTCTTTGGGGAGAGAGGCGTTTAGGACCTTCCTTTTCTCTAGGCCAGCTTAATGAGGGCGTTGCCTATCTCCTCTTCCTCACTGCTTTCCCTTCCCAGGTTGTAAACAGCTCTAGGTACCCACTGACAGCTGGGTGTACTGGGGCGTGTCCTGTACTGGGGCGTGTCCTGTACTGGGGCGTGTCATGTACTGGGACGTGTCCTGTACTGGGGCGTGTCATGTACTGGGGCGTGTCCTGCGCTTGCTTCAATCTTTTTTGTGTCCTTTGATGTTTGCCTTCCGAGCATGGACACCCGTCCAAGTACTGACCCTTCCTGGCGTTGCTTACCATGAAGCATTGTGTGGCTAACCTTCCCGACGTTGCTTACCATGAAGCATTGCTAGCGTGTGCTCAACCTTCCCGACATTGCTTACCATGAAGCATTGCTAGCATGTGCTCAACCTTCTCGACTTTGCTTACCATGAAGCATTGTGTGCCCAACCTTCCCGACGTTGCTTACCATGAAGCATTGCTAGCGTGTGCTCAACCTCCCGATGTTGCTTACCATGAAGCATTGCTAGCATGTGCTCAACCTCCCGACGTTGCTTACCATGAAGCATTGCTAGCGTGTGCTCAACCTCCCGACGTTGCTTACAATGAAGCATTGCTAGCGTGTGCCCAACCTTCTCGACATTTCTTACCATGAAGCATTGCTAGCTAGCGTGGGCCCAACCTTCCCGACGTTGCTTACCATGAAGCATTGCTAGCTAGCGTGGGCCCAACCTTCCCGACGTTGCTTACCATGAAGCATTGCTAGCTAGCGTGTGCCCAACCTTCCCGACGTTGCTTACCATGAAGCATTGCTAGCTAGCGTGAGCCCAACCTTCCCGACGTTGCTTATCATGAAGCATTGCTAGCTAGCGTGGGCCCAACCTTCCCGACGTTGCTTATCATGAAGCATTGCTAGCTAGCGTGAGCCCAACCTTCCCGACGTTGCTTATCATGAAGCATTGCTAGCTAGCGTGAGCCCAACCTTCCCGACGTTGCTTATCATGAAGCATTGCTAGCTAGCGTGTGCCCACACCACTACATTACTGCGCCACCCAACTCTATTGTAATACTTGTATTTTATTGTACTGTATTATATTAGTTCCTTGTGAAAGGTAATAAATATATGTTGAATTGAATATAATACTGTATTGTAATATTTGTACTGTATATTGTATTGTACTATGCTGTATTGTAATATTTGTATTGTGTATTGTATTGTAATGTATTGTATTCTAATACTTGTAGTGTATTGCATAAATAATTTCTCACCTTCAGGTCAGGGAATGAGATGACCATGAAAGCGGCGCAGGCATCCACATCGTTCCCTTTGATGAAGGAGATGTCCACTCCTCCAATGTAGAACACCCGTTTGTAGCTGTTCTTGGCCATGCCCTGCATGATCTGCTTCACCACACTGTGGTCCTCAGTCACCATCCGCTTCTTCAGTGCCAGCTGCTCTCTGGAGAACATGCACACTGTGGTATAGCACTGAAGCATGGGGAGGTGTCAGCAGTTAACAGTCACCATTAAGTACCACTCTGTCAGCAGTTAACAGCCACCATTAACTACTACTCTGTCAGCAGTTAACAGCCACCAATAACTACAGCTTTGTTGGCAGTCAACAGCCACTATTTACTACCACTATCGGCAGTTAACAGCCACCATTAACTACTACTCTGTCAGCAGTTAACAGCCACCAATAACTACAGCTTTGTTGGCAGTCAACAGCCACTATTTACTACCACTATCGGCAGTTAACAGCCACCATTAACTACCACTCTGTCAGCAGTTAACAGCCACCATTTACTACCACTCTGTCGGCAGTTAATTGCCACCATTAACTATCACTCTGTCAACAGTTAACAATAACAGTCACCATTAACTACAATTTAATACAAATACGATTACAGTACTTTACTATTTCAAATGGAAAACCATATAGTACAGAACTGGAAAGTATGGTGTATAATTGTTAGAACAAATTGTAGTTATATGTAGTACTGGTTATCTTGTGTTTTAATGGTTTTTTTTTTTATTAATTTTTTTTTCTATTTGCCAAGATGCAGGATGCTTGATGAATTCTTCATTGTGAGTACTTAATAAAGATTGATTGACTTCCGCTCACTAGCTGCTATCTGCCAGATGACATCACTTATAATGCAAATCACACCTCACGCATAAGCTTCAACTTGTAATTGGTTAAAAATACAATTTAAACGGCATGGTGTATTATGGAAGTATATATTTACAAATGAACTACTCTTTAAAATATAAGTAGAAAAAAACGTGTAAAAACAATACATGCTGAAGAAGTAATTTTGCTAATGCTACTGGGAACTGGTTCAGAACAACAATCGGTGTGCGTCAAGGATGCCTACTCTCTCCAACACTCTTCAACATCTTCCTAGAGCTCATCATGCCAGATGCTCTTGCAGATCACAAAGGCACAGTCTTCGTTTTGCGGATGACATTGATGGATTGGCTGGAGAGGAACAAGAACTTGAACAGCTGGTACAGAGGCTTGACACCACCTCCAGAGCTTATGGAATGGAAATAAGTGCAGAGAAGACCAAAATGATGACCAACAACACCACTGGCATCAACACGGACATCAAAGTCCAAGGCCAATCCCTCAAAACAGTGCATAGCTTCAAATATTTGGGAGCCATGGTGTCAGACAATGGGTCCCGACAGGAAGTCCTCTCCAGGATCGCACAAACAACTGCTGAGTTCCCTTGTCATCTCCATCTTCCTATATGCTGGCGAAGCATGGACCCTCACAGCAGATCTCCAGCAAAGAATAAAAAGCATGGAGATGAGGTGCTACAGAAGACTTCTGGGCACTTCCTATACCCAACACATCACCAACGACGAAGTCCGACAGACCATCACACAAGCCATTGGACAACACGATGACCTGCTCACAGTGGTGAAGAAACGGAAACTCAGATGGTATGGCCACGTCACCAGATCATCAGGCCTTGCAAAGACCATCCTGCAAGGCACAGTGCAAGGAGGTAGAAGAAGAGGGAGACCGAAAAAGAGGTGGGAGGACAACATTCGAAAATGGACTGGTTTGACACTGAACGAAGCCATCAGGGCTGCTGAGGACACAGAACGATGGAGTATGCTGGTTAAACGATCATCTGTGGTGCCCCTACGACCTCCGGGTTACGGGACAGGATAGGATAGGACTAGCAAAAAGCACAATCAGATGATGTAATAAGCAGCAAAATACGACAAGCATTTCTTACCTTTCCCACTGGTTTCTGATTTCCTCTTCCACCAGATTTTCAAATCGATCAGGCCTGGCTTCATCATTTTGGGGGGAAGTTTCACCATCTTCCCATGACTCTGCCGATGGTTGCTGCTGCTGCTGAGACAAGTGTTGGTGTTGATCGGCTGAGGTATTTTTCTGGGCAGGCTTCTGCACTGAGCCATGCTTCCGAACGGTGGATGGCTTTATGGTCAGCTTTGGCACCTTGCCTTGGGAGGTGGCGTCATCATAATGGTTGCCACAGAAATCACACTGGCATTGCCCCATCTTGAAGAAATCTTCAGGTTCCAGAAAGGCTGACTGCTTCACACAACAGGCAAAGCAGTACTGCTGCCCTCTCGCCGTGGATAGCGCGTAGAGATCGTTAATCATAATCCCGCAGCCCCTGCAATACTGCTGGCCACATGGAGTTTTGGTACAGAGCTCTCCACTTTCTATGCATCTGCAAGCTCGACAAAGATGAGTGACAGCAGACACTGTGGTTTCAGCACCTGACTCAGAAAACAAGTATAGGATGCCACATCTCTTACAGCTTTGATCAGTGTCTACATCCATTGCTGCTCTTTTACGATTTCTCAGCATTTCTAAAAAATCAGCTTTATTAAATTAAATTCTCCTCCTGAAGAAATAGTTTTCCTATAGTTTCTGTATGACAGTATTTTAATACTTTAAATTAAATTAAGTACTGATTGTAATTTTAACACTTTTTTCCCCTCTAATAGCTGTTACTAGTGACAATGTTAATTTTACTGACATGAAAACATTCTCACTCATACATATGATACAATTATCTTTAGAGACTGCGATCAACGATTTCTCACAATTGATTTGACCGAGTACGCTGGTTAGACGATCATCTATAGTGCCCTAACGACATTCGAGTTACGGGATAGGAGAGGATAGGATTTGACAGAGTCTGATTCAACTTTCACTTTCACTCTTCAGCTAGTACACTACTGCACTAGTTCAGACAGCAGCATACTCAAAAGAGAACCGTTTTATACACTTGCAAACCGTTACATCAGCCAATACGCAACTAGTACGTCACAGTTCAGTTCAATTGGAGCAACTATAGTATTTTATTGATGTTCTGGAGATTTCCTGGTGGTGCAATCTAGCTGTCTGCCATTTTGAAATGGGAAACCCTGGAAACAATCAACAAACCTCTAAATTTCTTATTGACTGGGAAAACTTTCACCAAACCAACGAACGGCTTTTAAAATAATATTTACTAAAATGCATTTTGTATTAATCAAAGCGATTTTTGTTTGACTGAAGTGAAGGAGTAACACAAAAATATTCGAAAATAAATATGACCTAGGTTTACATACAATTGCAATATGGCGTCACTCAGCGGTCCTATATTGAACTTTTGCAGGAGATGTAGAATCTTGCTTACACCTTTTGCAACCACCCAGAATCGAATTCCGTTTCCTATAAGATTTCTTTTTGTGCCTTCAGTTGTCTTTGCTGAGAGTAAAAAAGTACTTAATTTGGAGGTGAGAAGGTTGTCTTTCTGATGCAATGTCGCATACTAAACGCATGATTATTCAGAAAGCGAAAGTTCAGTTTGCCCTAGGCCTAGATATCAGTAATTTTCGTTGGTTTGACATTTGCATTTCACTTTTTTTTCATTGCAGCCTCCAGATTCACAGAAGCTTTCGCAGCAGTGTTTATTGAAATCAGCCACAACACAGACTTCCGATGCAGTGACAACACTACTAAGCCAGACTGCACATTCACTGATTGAGGCAGAACAAAAGTACAAAGAGGTACGTTTTCTCTTTTTAAAAAAATGTAAAAAATAATATAATTTTATAATAATTTTTAAAACATAAAATTAAAATCTTTTCTCTTGTAAAAATAATAATAATAATTTAAAAACAACAACAACAAAAAAACCAACACTTTTTTTCACACTGTATGATTCTATGAACTTAAAATGTCTGTATTTGTGGCAATTCTTTTGAGAAAAGAACATCCAAGGTATTACAGGTTTTGTAAAATCAGAATTTTACAATAATCCTAATCATCAATCATTCAATGACATTAGCATGTATCCAAGTTGTACTTTAAAAAAGAATCTAATCTCATTTTCAACAGACAGTGGACGTTCTCATCCAGTTGTTGGAAATTCACCTGACGGTTCTGGGCAACAAGGCAGAGGAGGACCGAGTGTGGGACATTGTCCTAGAAGGACGGGCGAGGGTCGAGGCGTATGAGAAACATGTTATGGTATGTTATCACTGATTATATATGTATTATGTTGTTTTTTTAAGTTTCTATGGAATGATGTTGAAACATTCAAGAACAACATTTCTTCAACATTGTAACACGTTAATTAATTGACCTTGCTATACTGTACTCTTGTTGGAATGTAGTAGGTCTACACTGAAGATGATGTTGAACTTTTATTCAACCTACGTTATAGTTCTGGTTTTTCTGTACCTACACTAAAAGTCAGCTTTTATAATTGTCATATCAGATAGTAATATTAAATTTCTACCTAACTGACCTGTGTCACATCCCAGCTATGCGTTTTTGTGGATGTGACAATCCCCATAATCATTTTTATGTTTGCATTTTGTGTTTTGTTCTTCTCTTCTTCGTAGTGTTATTTTTTATTTTTTTATTTTTTAACTGGTGCCACAAATTGTTGGAATTTTGTGTTCAACTAGTGTCTGTTATTTATGTCTACATGTACTGATGTAGTTATATTGCTGTCATGTAGTGCAAAGCTCCTTTATGGTATTTTGTGCCGTTCTTGTTGTCTCATACATGTATATTGTGTGTCCCCATCCCTCTCTCCCCACCCCTCCCATCCACTACTCTCTTGTCAGGCTATGAAGGTCCTCTGGGTTAGGAACCTAATTTAATATAGATTGTTGGTTCGTTTTATATTGTATTATAGTATAATACAAGGAACAAGTTCTAAAACGACAACAACGGCACATTGCGTGGCAGGGACAGCCAAGGCTTACGTCGCCTCCACCATCTCTGCCATCCCCTTGGGGTCATGAGCAATCTTGCCACTGTAGATTGTTCTAACCTATAAAGGGAACAGTGAAAGCCCCAGTTGAAAACCTGTCTTGCCTTTGTAGGCATGACAGATTCACTGCGGCAACAGTA
The DNA here is from genome assembly GCA_036898135.1 of Oncomelania hupensis. Lineage (NCBI taxonomy): Eukaryota > Metazoa > Mollusca > Gastropoda > Littorinimorpha > Pomatiopsidae > Oncomelania > Oncomelania hupensis. Next base: position 28,624,832 of record CM072517.1, on the reverse strand, counting down.
CCCCCGTTGGAGTGCCGGGGGTTTCAGTATAAATAGTATCCCCACTTTATGGAAATTTAGTGCTTTAAATTCCCACTGTTGCTATCTTCCTCATATACTCTTTCCCATTCCTGCTCTGTCCTATCACTCTGCTATACTATCTTCTTCTTCGCTAGATCAATGACCTACCTTTTTTCTTGAAAACTCTTCCTGGACAAGACTCCTTGTTTGTGTATGGGGTCTGTTGGATCAGCTTGGGAGTGTTGGACGCTTTCTGCTGGGTGGTCACTAGGACTTCCTATGATGTTAGTATTTAGCAATATAGGCATTTTATATGTATATGTTTCGTTGATGATTTGTAATGATGGTTGTATTCTATTTTGTTTTTGTAACCGGGGGTTCGCGTAGTTGAGGTAAACCCTCAGCCGTCCCCCGCGTGGGATGTCTTTATTGTAAAGTGACTGGCCGGTGGAGGGCGTTCAATTTTCCCACTAGGGTTGTTTCAGCAGATCTTTTATGCGGATCGGGGGTTGTCCGGTCCTGATTTGGCTCGGAGGAGTCCGCTGGACCTAAAGCAACAATAAATCAATCAATCAATCAACCATCTCTGCCGCTGCTTACAAACAGAGTGCAGGTTTTGTTGAAGTATTACGTAATCGCTTTCCCCGTCCCCAACTGAAAAGGAAGGGAAGACTGTAGGTCCAACTAGTCACCCGGCACAATAGGTAGGCTTTAGAACCAGCCTCGGAGGTGGTGGAGAGGCACCAACTGTGTTCACCCCATTTCTCCCATTATTAATGTTTAATATGGTTTGGTAGAATGGTCTGGATTATTTGATACTTTTTGAACAGCATGCATTGATGAAATCAAGTATCTCTGCTGCCAAATTTGTCCCTGTTGCTTCCACTTGTAAAAGTTAAAACGTGTTTCAGGAACTGCGGGTGCTGTTTGGGACTGTTCAGAAACTTGTAGATGCTGCAGCAGAAGCTGCCTTCCTTGCTGGTAAGAGTTCGTTCATGTTGTATATTTATTAATAACAACTATTTTTATGCAAGTAGATACGGAAGTAGCGTCATGGTAACTTGCGTGCCATGGGTGCCAGCTCAAATTCCAAAGTGGAAGATTTTTTTTTTACACTGTAGTGAACGTTTTGTTACATGGTGTTCCACATGTCTTGGTGTCAACTCCAGGGCAATTTTGAAAAATCCAGTCATGAAGCCCAAATTAACCTGAAATTAGGGATTTTAAATGCCTTTGTTAACAAATACAAGCGGCAGAGGGCAAGGCTAAAAAGAGGTTTAGCGATTAGCTTGCTGAAACAGTCCTTTTGCTGCTATTGGGTTGCTACGAACCTTATAGAGGCAATTATCGCAAAAGCGACGCAGACCCCAATCTGAGAGCCGAAATCTGTCGAGGGCTTATGCCTACACATAGCCTTTGAATGATAGATCTCTGACACTCAAGTTCATGGGTTTTGTGGAAACTGGCCTATTTAGCGATACTAGTAATATACAGTCTTTGAGAAGGAATTATTTTGTCTGCTAGTAATGAATTCTGTTGGTGTAATCACTCGTGGTTTATTTTAATGTTAAGCCTAGCAGAATGGTATTAGCATAAAATCTGTTCATCAGCGTTAAGTGGCCCATTCCTAAAGCTAAGGTCTGCTTGTTCTCAAGAAATGGAATAGGACTTCCCTCAAACAAGTGAAATTTTCCTGTTTTTAAAGCAAGTGGGATCTGCCTGTTCTCAATATGAGTAAAACCTGCTGGTTCTCAAAAGAAGTGAAATATCTGCCTGTTCACTAAAATTAATCAAATCTGCCTGTTTTAACATAAGTAAAACTCTGCCTGTTCTCAAAACAAGTAAAATATCTGCTTGTTCACAAAATGAAGGAAATCTGACCATTCTCAAAATGAGTTTTTAAAAAAATCTGCCTGTTCTCAAAATGAGTGAAACATCTGCCTTTTCTCAAAATGAATTTTTTTTTTAAAAATCTGCCTGTTCTCAGAATGACTGAAATCTTTATGTTCTCAGAATGACTGAAATATTCCTGTCCTCAAAGAAACAAAACCCGAGCCCTGTTGTATTTGTGTGTTTGCAGGGTCAGAGTTCACAAGTACCAGCCTTGGGGAGCGCCTACACAACGCCCAGCGCCATGTGGAAAAGGCCCACGAGGAGAGCATGAAGCGCTACATGCTGCTACAGCAGGTCCAGGCTGAAAGCATCCAGAAGGTCTCTGAGCACGCCGAGAAAGAGGAGAAGAAGAAGAAACGGGAGGAAGAGGACAGAAGGAAACAGGAGGAAGACTGGCAGAGGAGCAAAGACCAGAAGAGGAAGGCGATGGAGGCAGAGAAGAGACAGAAGGAAGAAGAGCGGGAGAGGATGCAGAAAGAACTGTTTTCGTCTGAGCCAGACGACCTGCGTGACGAAGGGCCCGAATTTGACGAATTTTATGACAGTGAAAATGACCAGGATTATGAGTACGGAGAGCGGGATGAAAACCACAGCAGAGCAAAGTCTCCATGAACGTGGACGTCAGACGCACAATGCCTAGCTGAGACTATGTTCACCTCTCCACTAATCATTGCTGCTGGTTGACCATACAATTTGACGTTTATCTGCAGTTCTGATTTAGTTGCTGATTGCGGTTTTCACCCTTTCAGCTACTGAGAAGTATGTGTAACCATCAACAATAAACTATAAAGCGCGGAGAAGTTGTGAATTAATAACTACCCGTAAATTTTGGTCTATTTATGTTGGTCTACCTATATATGAGACACATCCACTAAATTTTAAAATAATCTTAACTTTATTCACAAATAATGCGGTTTATAAGCCGCATATGTATACTCCAAATTTCTGTTGGGTCATCTTGGGGCTATTGGACGCTTTCTGCCAAATGGTCAGTAGGGCTTTCTGTGGTATTATTATTTAGAAATATAGGCATTTTCTATATGTGTGTGTTTTGTTAATATTTTATAACGATGCTTATATTCTATTTTGGTTTTGTAAACGGAGGTTCGATAAATTAACAGTAAATCCTCAGCGTCTTCTGCATGGGATGCCTTTATTGTAAAGTGTCCGGCTGGTGGAATGCCTTCAGTGTTACCGTTAGAGTTGTTTCATGAGATGTTTTATATGGATCAAAGGTGAGTCCTCTTTCAACCAAGTTGTGGCCTTGATTCGGCTCTTTGCAGTCCGCTGGACCCTATAAACAATGATTAATTAGTTAGTTATTTATTGTTTATAGGGTCCAACGGACTGCCAAGAGTCGAATCAGGGCCATAGGTTGGTTAAAAAAAAAACTCACTCCTCATACGTATAAAAGATCTGCTAAAACAACCCTGAAGGCATTCCACCAGCCGGTAAATTTACAATAAAGGCATCCCATGCAGGGGACGCTGAGGCTGTACTCTAATTTATCGAACCCCTGTTTACAAAATAAAAATAGAATATAAACATCATTATAAATTGTTAATAAAACACATAAATATTAAACGCCTATATTGCTAAATAATACCATAGAAAGCCCTAGTGACCATTTGGCAGAAAGTATCCAATATCCCGAAGCTTACCCAACAGACCACATACAAAATTGAGGCGTTTTGGGAGTTTTTGAAGAAAAAAAGATAGGTGACAGGTCTAGCGAAGAAGATGGTAGATTGATAGAATTACGTAGGAGCGAGAAATAAATGAGAATGACAGAAACAGTGGAAATTTAAAGCATAAATTTCCACAAAGTGGGGATACTATTTAAACAGAAACTCCAGCACCCCCAAGGAGGTAACAATAATTAACTATGTATATAAACATGCATAAAAATACAATAATTTAACAAATACTATTTATACAGAAACCTCCGGCACCCCCAAGGAGGTAACAATAATTAACTATGTATTTACACATGTATAAAACTACGCACAATCATATGCATTTACAATAAATGTATACAGAATTTTCATTTTGTATCTGAATGCAGAATGATTGGATGAATGGGGGAAAAAAAGAACTGAATTTAAAATCTTGCATTCCAAACCTAGCAAGTTCAAGACAAATTGACTTCACCATAATACACATTTTATTTAAGCTTTCAACCCTTGCTGCAAATTACAACATTTATCATTGAAACCACAATACATTTTGTATAATTTGTACATTGCCAGCACATCACATTAAAGGAAAAGTCCACAAACGCTAATACATAGAATGTGAAAACATTTATTTGTATAAATATTTTAATATAGGGAGGAAAAATAATAGCAGAAAGTAATAATCTAACAATAATTAAAGTCGTATCATGCTCACAAACAGAAAAAATCTATATATAAACAAAAGAGTAACAAGTAAAATTATTATTACACATCGTTCCACACAACACAACAGGCTCAATAAGATGAAACTCACATATATGTACAAAACTGTTACTTGTTCTTTTAATTGTGGGTGAGATAACTCAAGAATGCTAACCGATGATTATTACCTACGTTAAATTCTACACCAAATAACTGTTCACTCCCACTCCATCTTAAAAAATAAATGATAAAATAATCACATTTTGTACATCCTACAGACAGATGAGGGATGGAAAACGCTAGTTGAATTAGAAGGGATGTAAGCCAAATACAACAATAGGCATATTGTCAAAATAAAATAATATCATGAGAAAAGATTGGAAGAATTTTTTTTTTAATTGGTACCTGGAATCACTGCTTGTAATACATGCTCGAGTTACAAAACAATGTTTTTTTCTAGATAAACTGGACTGGTCCGAAAAAAAAAATCACTTTGGACACAAAACACCAGAACTTTTCTGGATTGCCGTTTTTTTTACTTATGTACAATAAATAGTTGTCCATCTGTTTCAAGGAATATACGCTCGTTCATACAACGTACAAATTGCACATTCCTTGGCAGAACATACAACAATCAACGTGAACTTCACAAACATTGACCCTCTCATCGCCACTGTCCAATCACACAGACATATCTACAGTGTCCTTCTCACATACATTTACATCTTCGCAAAATAATATCTACATCGCTACAAAACATTCATTCCAAAAAGTTACATCTTCATAATTTTTTTCTGAAGTTATTCAGTATATTTTCTTGCGTTTTCACTTCTTGTTTCAACACAAAACTTAGTGTGGAAATGTGGTTACATAAAAACCAGTGCTCAGAAATTGGCACTTGTTCCTCTGACTGAATACCAAACAAAGGCAAAAGCAGCACAATATCTCTCACTGCAATTCTTACAAACTATACTAATGCCCTAAAACCTGGCATGTTTCAGACATGTCTGGAGACATCACAATGAATGTCACCCTTCCAAATAATAAAAATTCAGAACACTTGGTAACACGACGTTCAATATCACTGTTGAAATGTATCTTCACAGGATGGCAATTTGATTGACTACAAACCCATTTCTTTGTAAGATCTTTTATAAGATAGGTGGCAAACAAGGCAAATGGGTCAGCCTCGTGTAAGAAGTATAGATTTGTATGAAAACTAACTACACAGATGATTGCTTTCTTTCTCTCTCTCCCTGGTCATTCTGCTTTCTGGATTATTTCAGCCCCACAATACGAGCAACATGCTGACTTTCTAAGCACTTCTGGCCTGGAAAAGCTCCTTGCATTGGAGAACACAAGAGCAACACACATACAAACCTGCACCAAATATCATATTCATACAATACAACCTGGCACTTCAAGTTCTGAATAGGCCTTGACTTAAGTATCAAATCCTCTAAAGTCCGTTTCAGTACCCTCAAACCACAATTCTCATCCTCCTTCCTCTTGATAATGTGAGGAATCCATTGCTGGATAACTGTTCATTCACATGGCAAAAATGTAAAATACAACAGGTAAACAAAATGAAATTAAATTAAATAAAACTGTCATGATGATAAAATGTGGTGAAAGAGTAGTCTTGACAAGTGAGAGTGAATGTGAAATAAATAACCCAAATCCATCACTGTCCAGAGCGCACAGCTCAAAGTTTGCGTCTCTTGTTTTCGTGGCTATCAGATGGCAGTGTCGGACGTGATCTCTGAGTGGCACCTTACTTGTTCTGTGTTACTGCATTTGCTAACCTGAAACAAACATACAAAATATTAACGAAGATGTATGTTTTGTAAAGCGCAAAATATATGCATTCAAAAGTTTACTTCCTTTTTGTACAAAGGCATCATAATACTACTACTGCTAATGTTTAATAACATGAGGTTGTTCAATTCAAAGGCATCATAATACTACTACTGCTAATGTTTAATAACATGAGGTTGTTCAATTCAAAGGCATCATAATACTACTACTGCTAATGTTTAATAACATGAGGTTGTTCAATTCAAAGGCATCATAATACTACTACTGCTAATGTTTAATAACATGAGGTTGTTCAATTCAAAGGCATCATAATACTACTACTGCTAATGTTTAATAACATGAAGTTGTTCAATTCAAAGGCATCATAATACTACTACTGCTAATGTTTAATAACATGAGGTTGTTCAATTCAAAGGCATCATAATACTACTACTGCTAATGTTTAATAACATGAGATTGTTCAATTCAAAGGCATAATACTACTACTGCTAATGTTTAATAACATGAAGTTGTTCAATTCAAAGGCATCATAATACTACTACTGCTAATGTTTAATAACATGAGGTTGTTCAATTCAAAGGCATCATAATACTACTACTGCTAATGTTTAATAACATGAGGTTGTTCAATTCAAAGGCATCATACTACTACTACTGCTAATGTTTAATAACATGAAGTTGTTCAATTCAAAGGCATCATAATACTACTACTGCTAATGTTTAATAACATGAAGTTGTTCAATTCAAAGGCATCATAATACTACTACTGCTAATGTTTAATAACATGAGGTTGTTCAATTCAAAGGCATCATAATACTACTACTGCTAATGTTTAATAACATGAGGTTGTTCAATTCAAAGGCATCATAATACTACTACTGCTAATGTTTAATAACATGAGGTTGTTCAATTCAAAGGCATCATAATACTACTACTGCTAATGTTTAATAACATGAAGTTGTTCAATTCAAAGGCATCATAATACTACTACTGCTAATGTTTAATAACATGAGGTTGTTCAATTCAAAGGCATCATAATACTACTACTGCTAATGTTTAATAACATGAGATTGTTCAATTCAAAGGCATAATACTACTACTGCTAATGTTTAATAACATGAAGTTGTTCAATTCAAAGGCATCATAATACTACTACTGCTAATGTTTAATAACATGAGGTTGTTCAATTCAAAGGCATCATAATACTACTACTGCTAATGTTTAATAACATGAGGTTGTTCAATTCAAAGGCATCATAATACTACTACTGCTAATGTTTAATAACATGAAGTTGTTCAATTCAAAGGCATCATAATACTACTACTGCTAATGTTTAATAACATGAAGTTGTTCAATTCAAAGGCATCATAATACTACTACTGCTAATGTTTAATAACATGAGGTTGTTCAATTCAAAGGCATCATAATACTACTACTGCTAATGTTTAATAACATGAGGTTGTTCAATTCAAAGGCATCATAATACTACTACTGCTAATGTTTAATAACATGAGGTTGTTCAATTCAAAGGCATCATAATACTACTACTGCTAATGTTTAATAACATGAGGTTGTTCAATTCAAAGGCATCATAATACTACTACTGCTAATGTTTAATAACATGAGGTTGTTCAATTCAAAGGCATCATAATACTACTACTGCTAATGTTTAATAACATGAGGTTGTTCAATTCAAAGGCATCATAATACTACTACTATCTTATCCTATTCTCCTACATCCTATCCTATCCCATAACTCGGAGGTCGTAGGGGCACCACAGATGATCGTTTAACCAGCTTACTCCATCTTTCCCTGTCCTCAGCAACCCTGATTGTTTCGCTCAGTGTCAAACCAGTCCATTCTTGAATGTTGTCCTCCCACCTCTTTTTCGATCTCCCTCTTCTTCTACCTCCTTGCACTGTGCCTTGCAGGATGGTCTTTGCAAGACCTGATGATCTGGTGACGTGGCCATACCATCGGAGTTTACGTTTTTTCACCACTGTGAGCAGGTCATCGTGTTGTCCAATGGCTTGTCTGATGGTCTGTTGGACTTCGTCGTTGGTGATGTGTTGGGTATAGGAAATGCCCAGAAGTCTTCTGTAGCATCTCATCTCCATGCTTTGTATTCTTCGTTGGAGATCTGCTGTGAGGGTCCATGATTCGCAAGCATATAGGAAGATGGAGATGACAAGGGAGCGCAGCAGTCTTACCTTGGAATGTAGACTGATTGTCCTGTCTTTCCAAATTGGCTTCAACCTCGCCAGGGCAGCAGTTGTTTGTGTGATCCTAGAGAGGACTTCCTTTCGGCACCCATTGTCTGATACAATGGGTCCTAAATATTTGAAGCTATGCACTGTCTACTGGAGACTGGGCGGCAACCCATGACAGTGGCTAGAATGTTCTTGTGGACCAAGAATCCAACTCTGTGTTTGTGCCTGTCATCTCTACCGCTGAAATAAAGCTTGTAGCCTTTGTCAGTCGTTGTTTGACCTATGCCTTTCCAGCGCAGTTCGCTGATCCCTAAAACGTTCCATCGATAATGGTCCATCTAGTAAGCCAGTTCTTCTAATTTTCCCTCCGCATTTAGGGTCCTGACATTCCAGGTTCCTTTGACGATGTTATTTCTGGTGCGGATCTTATTAAGTTGTCCATCAGTAGCACACTTATCGCCTCCGTCCTTGTGGCCAACGGAAGGTGCGGTCCTTGTTGATCCGGGCAACGATTCAAAGGCATCATAATACTACTACTATTAATGTCTAATAACATGAGGTTCTTCAATTCAACTCAACAAATGTTTATTACCATGAAATGAATTATGTACAGCCCAAAATAATCACCAAAAATAAACTAACAGTAGATGATAATCCATAAAACTTCTCCACAATATAGTTGAAATAGCGGCAAACATCAACAAAATTCAGCATCTTGTAAGTACAAGTTTGTGAGCAAAAAACAAATATAGGCGACAACCATCACCACACTGCTATAAACCTCTACTAAGCAGTGGAAGATAGGAGCGGGCCGTGGCAGTCTGGAAGCTAAAGGTAACCTGCTGCATGATAACTGAAAAGCTCTACTGCCCGAGTACTTAAGCTGGTGTGATATGTGTCGCATTTCAATTGATAAAAGCATGCAAAATAAACGACAAAATTCTTTTAAAATATTTTAGAGATTCATTTATTTTTCTTACCCACACACCCCATACATCCCTATCACACATGAATGCCATAATAAAAACACAAAAACAAAATTCATTATTAATAAATTTATTGAAATACAATATCGGGAATACAGTATCTATATGACTATTGCACAACCAAGTATTAAAACAGTACACATTACTACAATATCGCAACCAAAGCCAATGGAAACAATTCAGTATAATAAACACACAAGCACAAGGGAGACAAACATCAGAACACACATCAAGCACGCACAAAACACACCCGCAAAACACTCATGGTATATGCGCCATGTGTAGTAAATGCTCCAACACATAAGTAAATCATACTGCTGGATATTTAGAGCATTAATTTTTAGTGAAATATGGTTGACAATAAGGATGAAGCAGTCTTGAAAAACGACCATGTTGAGATGTTGTTAAAAAAGATGATGATAATGATGATGATTGGAATCTCCAAACTACTTAAAATCAAGTTTGGCCATGAGCAACTCCTATACGCTTGCAAAACATGGACCCTCACAGCAGATCTACAACGAAGAATACAAAGCATGGAAATAAGGTGCTACAGAAGACTTCTGGGCATTTTCTATACCCAGCACATCACCAACGACGAAGTCCGACAGGCCATCACACAATCCCTAGGACAATACGATGACATGCTCACAATGGTGAAGAAACGGAAACTACGATGGTATGGCCATGTCACCAGAGCACCAGGCCTCGCAAACACCATCCTGCAAGGCATGGTGCAAGGAGGCAGAAGAAGAGGGAGACAGAAAAAGAGGTGTTAGGACAACATTCGAGAATGGACCGTCTTGACACTGAGAGAAGCCATGGGGGTTGCCGAGGACAAAGGAAAATGGAGTACGCTGGTTAAACTATCATCAAGTTACAGAATAGGATAGGATTTCTTCGAGTCATAAAATTCGCTACAATTGCCCAAAATGACCAAAAACAGTTGCAATCACTCACCATTCCATGGCTTCATCCAAGCCTTCTCCCTTGATTGCAGACGTCTTAAAGATCTGGTATTTTCTGTTCTTGAGTGCGGGCAGGCCTAGCGCGTTGGCAACCTCTGTGACTGTCATGGCTCCTTCAATGTCCTGCTTGTTGGCAAACACCAGCAGTATAGCCTTCTTCAGCTCATCTTCCTGAACAGATAAATCACAAAGCAAATCAAACGTGTTGTTTGACTTCTATAAATAAATAAATAAAACATATACACAAAACCACCACATCCAGGCACTAGGTCATCATATTCAGTGCAAATGTGCCTACCTCTAGCATAGCCACCAGTTCTTGCTTGGAGATTCCAATACGATCTCTGTCCATGCTGTCCACAACATAGATAATGGCATCTGTGTTGGAATAGTAGCATCGCCAGTATGGTCTGCAAAAAAAACAACAACACCCAAACATAGGCTAAACTGTTACAGGTACAGTTCTTAGGCACGTTAATAAAAATTGCAATAATAATAATAATAATAATAATAATAATAATAATAATAATAATAATAATAATAATAATAATAATACCTTAATTAATATAGAATCATTCCCTAATAAATGAGCTCAAAACATACCTCAAGCGATGTTAAAGAAAACATACAAGTAAAAATACTAAAAACTATTGACCTAATAAAGAGAAAAAAATAAATAACTAAACAATAAATGTCTTCAAAAATTACCTGCTGTTGAAAAAAAAACAATATGGTACACTTAAGTTGTGAAGTTGAATCCATCTTCTTTCCCCTCGCACACAAAATCTCATACACGCACACACACAAGGAGTAGAGAAAGTATGTGCAGTAGCGCCTAACATCATGCCTCAAGAGTCTCTGTCATGGTCATAAAATGTTGGAAGCTGGATCTAAAAGACGGTTCCAGGGAAGGGAGCAAACTATATACACTTGTAACAACACATGCTCAAGTAGTAGTACAGCAACACAGCAACACAGCAAAGGGGGTGAGAGGAGGAGAAGAAGGGATAGGAAATGCCTAACATTCAAGTAAACACAGACCCAAACAAGTCAAACAAACTAAACCGAATAAAAAATGTATGGAACAATCTCTCACCTGATACTCGTTTGGCCTCCAAGATCCCACACTTGAAATTTCAGGTTTTTATATGTGACAGTCTCAACGTTGAACCCAATAGCTGCCAACAGAAAACAAGTTTAGAAGTAGTATACGTAGTAAGTGACTTCTTTAAGTTATCTTCATTTTAGTTCCTTCTGGTGTGTCACACTGCGCAATTTAGAGAGGAAGTACACTGAACTTAGAAATAACAACACTTCTGAGCATTATCTATCTCTCTCTCTCTCTCTCTCTCTCTCTCTCTCTCTCTCTCTCTCTCTTATATATATGTATGTGTGTGTGTCAAAAATAACACAGCTTTTTTGAGTACAAACAAAAACACATTATTGGTTTGGGTTTTAATTTTTGTCATTTTGTAACTGTTTGGTTAGCTTTAACTAGAAGGAGTCTCCTAGAAGGTCACTCATGTATTTCAAGTTATTTGTCTTTGGGCATTCAAACATTTGGGGAGGAAAGGCACCCAAAAGTTTCAAGTAAGGCACCCTGTCGCGAAATGAAAAGCTCGCGAGTATTTTTATTTTTCCAAGTGCAAACTTTTGTATTGGGCGCCGGTGGCAATGTTAGGGATATGACGTCAGTTTTGCTACGTGTCAATCGCCATTTTTTGTGTTATATGTTTAGTTTTAGAAATAGAATGAAATGGACAAATTTTATTGATAATTCTTTTGTGTGAAAGATGGAGATTAGTTCCGATAATAAAATTTAGGGAAAACAAAGATATTGTAAACTATTAATTTTATAAATGTAATATTTGGTGTGATAGTTTCTTTTTGCTTTGTGATGTTCTCATTGGCTATTCCAGTGGTAAAAAGTGTGGTAGCCTATGTGAAATAGATTCGAGGCAGAGTCGGTTAAATAAACAGTGGAAAGATCAGTTGGGAGGAAGATCTAGACTGGACAGGGAGGACATAACCCAAGCTCCGGGGCAACTGGACGAATTGGATGCCAACAATAGTTTAGCTTGCCGCTGAACGATGTCAGACGTGGCTGGGCCAGAAAATCAGTTGTTCCTCACTGTTTGATTTTGTCTTAGCCGAATTCTTGCACCGCAGGGTAAATATTTTGATTCTTCTTCATTCAAGATAATGTCCCTAGGAGATTGATAAGTGAGATAGTTTGTTCATTGAATTCCAGCGGAGTAAGATAGTTTGTTCATTGAATTCCAGAGGAGTAAGATAGTTTGTTCATTTGAATGCATTTGTTTTCCAGAGTAAGATAGTTTGTTCATTTGAATGCATTTGGTTTTCAGGGGACTGATGTGTTGATTAATCATAATGTATTTTTCCAAGCAGAGCCGAACCAAGATAAGTTTAGGTTTGTATGGAAATATTTTCATGCAAATATCTAAGACTAGTTAGTTTTGTTCGGCAGGTGGCTTCATTTGGGTTTCCGTATCTATCTCATCTTCGAGACTACTTTGCACTCTTCTCTGAAGTTTATGTTCGTGGTCTGGGTGATGGATTCTACGATGGGCCTGTACGACAATGATGGCTACAGATGTCTATGGTGGGTCACGGATAGCCACTAGATCTAACAGCGACATCAGCGTCAAGTTCCATCTCCGATGAACTTTTCCTCCAACTCAGCCTTAATCCGATTCTTCATTTGTCAACAACAGCAACGAGGACTTTAATCACAGATAAGTTAAATATTCGAGTGAAACTAACTTTTAATTCGGCAACCACGACGGGAAGTATCGTCAAAATATCACTCCGATTATATTTTTTTCGAGAAACAACACCCAACAGAATATAATAAAAGAATCGAACTTGGAAAAACATGTTATGTGTTTGTGAAGTGTTGGAAAGAAATGGTGTACCTTAAGTTTTTTTTTATTGAAATAAAACCATGTTCTGGGGTAAATCATGAAAGTCAAGGAAGACCTTCACAAGTAGTGATCACCCGGTAACATTAGTTTTGTGACACACCCAAAGGGAACCCTTGTAAAAAACAGTTAATGTCTAACCCTGTAGTGTGAGGACAAAGTATGAGAATGTACTTTCTTTGACTGGTTTCATTACTGTTATGCATGCTAATGTTCCTACAAATCATTCATCATAGCTATAGAAAATCTCTTTAAATGCTGGTAATGGTAATTCATCCAACTGATTTGTAAAAAAAAATTTTTGTTAGGTGCCTTTTCAATCAAACTAATAAATAATTCCAAAAGAAGCTACTCAGTTAGAAAAACAAAACTTCCGCTGGTTAGTATTGCAGTGCTGTACAAAGATTTTCCCCTCTAAAGTCTAAGTTTCGGGTTCTGTCACAAAACGGTGCTGCAATAAAGTCATTCCAATTTCAACTGCGAAAGCCTACAAGTACTCATACAGGTAATAAATGTACAAGCATGAAAGTAAAACAAAAACTTAAGACTAGATGTATCCTAATTTTACCATTTAAAAATTAAGACAATCCCTAACTAAGGCAAAAATTTTATTCTTGGAAGCTCAACATTTGTAAAATTTAACCAGTATCGAGTATGTATTGTTTTTTAAAAGTTAAGTACACAATCATCATTATTGTGCATGTGACATCATTCTTGTTATCATGATCATCTATCACCACTTACTTGGAATAGTTGTGACAACTTCTCCCACTTGCAAACGGTAGAGAATAGTTGTTTTTCCAGCACCATCAAGTCCCAGAATAAGGATCCTTCTTTCTTTGGTCCCAAACAAGCCTGAGAAATAGCTCAAAAGTCCACCTGTGACCAAACATTAAACAACAAATTAAGTTAAGTTTGCATTGCTAAAATTGAGTAACTTAAATTTACATTAAGACAAAACACCTTCCTACAATTGCTAAGTTGGAATAAAACAATTTGCTGATTTATTTTGGAAGCATAATAAAAAAAGTCGAAGCCTTTTGATTTTATCAAAGCCTAATTATAATCTGTTCATAGATCTACTCCACGCCAATATTTTGAAGTTGATGAGTGAGGTGCAACCAAATATTAAAATTATACACAAGTTGGTAAACATTATCCTGCTCATCAAAGTCTTAAAGAAGCCCTGACTCAATTGTAGTCCAAAGCCTAACCCTTGTCTAACTCTGGTCCAAACCTTGAGTTGACTTTTCACTATACTGGGTAAGTGGGTTAAATAGTAGCCACATTTGGCTTACGTTTTACGGCTTATGCATGGGTTATGAGATTTTTTACTGACCAGAATTTTGACGGGTGGCCACACCATATGAGTTTAGTGGCCACATTTGGCTTACGTTTTTGGCGTACATACGTTGGGGTTGGAGCTAGTGGCGCTGTTTTTATCATGGCACAGTTTGAATCTATAAACATGTGTAGCTATGTAATTTTACTACAAGAAGGCAGTTTTTCATGACGATATGACTATAACATGAAACAACTTTACTGAGATTGACACGCAACAAGTGAATTCAACTGCCTTTAGCTCGCCAAGTCGTGTGTAGCAGACACTATCATGTGTTGAGTGTAATCATGTGTGTGTGAGGAGTTTAGATTGATCTCTAAACTCGTGACGTCACAATGCGGCAAAAATTTGATGTAAGTCTCTTTCTTTTCATCATAAACTTTCATAAAAATTAGTCTCTGATTAAACTTTCTCTCTCGCATCTCTAAGACATTAGACATAGCATTATAAAACAAGCAATACAATACACAATCTCTCTCCATCTGATTGTTATTGTCTGACCGAGTCGCAAAGGGGAGCATCAAGGTAGGGAAAACAAAGACGGAAGAGTTATGATAAACAAAGCTTTACGTCCTATGATAAAAATATGTTAAGGACAACGGAAGAGTTATATCGCTTTATGTCTGCAACGTCGTCTCCTATTTAGTTCTGTACGGATTTTGTTTTTTCAGTAATTCTTTACATTTTTTGTGTGTGGAAGATTTGACGGTCTTATTTGGAAGTTTCGACGGACCCGAAATTGGAATGTTCGATGGATCCGTCGAACCTGCAAATAGTCGAAACCAGTTACCTGACCAGCGATTAGAAAAACAAATCTTAATTTATCCCATTATAGACTCAAAACTTACCTATTAAATAGCATAGCATAGCTTGGCAAATAGGCTAACAGCCTTTGGCCCTCATATTAATTAAATCTTGATGCGGGTCTCAGACCCAGACCATTGCCGCGGCATTGCAATTGGCTTCAGTGCTTCTTGAATTTAGAATCTTTTAGACTTCCAGTACTCCAAGTAGGAAGTACACCTAAATTATAAGCTTGTAAATATATGGTAACAGGTAACAATTGTAGACTACGGTGCATACATGTATACAGCATAATATTTAATAATACTTGTAGTTGTACCGATTTGTGTCGTAAAATATTTCAACTAGTACTACTACTACTACTAGTACTAATAGGCTTGAATAAGGTATAATAAGCACGGCTAACTCAACCGCTACCATTGTTGCTGTTGCTTTTTCGGTGCAAACGTGAAAATACACATAACAAAATATAATAATGTACAACCTGTCCGGCATATAAAGTTATAGATTTTTTTATTATTAAAAAAACAACATGAAAGTAAACAAATTCACAAACCCATGTCTGTTTTCTCCTAGAGTTGTCTGACAGACGACGTGGAGATTGATTCATCAAGCTGCAAAGATAGCTATAGTTTCGTAATTAAGAATGATAGAGGAGTCGACAGAGGACGGTATCTGGAAGAAGTGTGCAATATTTTAATATTTTAAAATAAATTAAACAGTGGTAGGTATGTGTGAGTGCAAAAGGCTTAGAACAAACTCTAAAAATGTTCTTAATTTTATAGTTCGAAACTAAGAAATTTAAGATTTTTACACAAATCGTTTAGAAATTGTTCTTTCGATGCAGTAATATCACAATCAAGTATTTAATAATTGATACTTTCATTGCGGAATTAATCTGTCAGTGTAAAAAACTTAGACACTTGTATGCTCTGTACTCCACTTTGTATTTAAAATTATTCGGAATGAATTGCTTTAGTAGATATTTAACGACATCCGGGCATTTTTAATACCGACGCCATGTCTCGACGAGAGGGTCAACTTTTTGTCGGGCGGCTGAGTAAAGTCACCCGGTCTAGAGATTTGGAGGAGATATTTGAGCCTTATGGACGACTAAACAGATGCGAAGTGAAATATGGTAAGTGCGGGAGCATATAATTTATTGATTGATGGGCATGTTTTCGTTTTATCTTGAATTGCAAGTTGTAAGTGCTGCACTCCGCCACGCGCCGGCGTCAGTTGAAGTGCCTTTAACGTTTATTACTCAATTTACTGTTACTAATTTACGTGTTTAGTATTCATGGTTTGGCTGGTTTGCTTCTTCAATGAAGACTCCATGTTAGTTTCTGTCTTGCAGGCTTGATTGTCTGAATTTATATCAGTTATATGAACTTGATAAAATTTTGCTGAACCAGCCGTGGTAAGGGAGGTAACTTTTGTGCAAAGGTTTTTAACCATGATACACATCATACAGTCCCTCACATACACATGTGGACCTATACTACACTGAATGAGTCACTGATACAGTGATGCACATTATAGTATGTTTTATCAGAGCACTTAACTCTCTCTCTCTCTCTCTCTCTCTCTCTCTCTCTCTCTCTCTCTCTCTCTCTCTCTCTCTCTCACAAGATGTGTGAAATTTTGGCTTAGACTGACTATGCTTGGAAATCACAGATTTTCGAAGAAAGCATACAATATGTTACTGTATCTGCAGCAACAGAATTATACTACATGGGCTTGCAAAGTTCAAAACGTATTGTACAGGTTTGGTTTTGGAGTTGTCTGGGAAACACAGGGTGTTGGAAATATAAAACTGTTTATTTTTTAATTTAAACAAAGACTTGTTGATTGTTTTAAACAAGATTGGAGTTCTGCGCTAGACGACCATGTTTTTTACTATGTATATTCCTGTTTCAAACGTGAAGTGGTTTGCGGTGAATACTTAAATTTAATTAGAAATATTGCAGTAAGGAAAGCAATTATTAGGTTTAGAATAAGAATTGGAATGTCACCGTTGAATGCACACTTTGTTGAATTTAGAAAGGATCGTCTAATTAGGTACCGGCAGCCCCCAAAACCAAAAAAATCCCATGACATTATGATAACTAAAAAATGAGAAATTTGGATAGATACAGCAAAACTAAGAATAACAAAAAAAACAGCAAGTGTCTAGCTCAAATAGTTTTCGAGATACAAGAAAAAATGTTTTGACAGAAATTGGGCCGTTTTAGGCCATTTTTGGCAAATTGCATAGTAAGCATACTTTGACATTCCACAGTTTCTTAATTTCTTGTCAAAATTGATCAAACTTCTGGGATTCTGAATAAAGTATTGTTCAGAATAAGCCCAATTGTTTTGGGTGGGATGGCATTAGTGGTTTTTGATTGCCAATCAGCCAAAAATGCCTTGCGAGCTAAAATTGCATGCGGCAAAAACAAAAGAATTTCCAAGTGACACAACTTGTACATTTATTGTCCAATTGTAAAAATGTAAAGTGTTCTGTGAATAACTTTTAAAATGCTTCAAATTGACATCTTACAACACAGTAGTATTATAGATTTTAAATTTCACCCCCCTCCCCACCCACCACCCCTTCCTCCCACCCCGCACCTTCCATCCCGGGTAACGTAAGAGGTTAGTATTCACTAGTAATTGCAGGAATGTCATGAATAATGCTTGCCTTTCACAGATCAGTCATAAACCTCTGAGTTTATATTGTCATAAAACAAGTTGTTTTTAAACAACAGTACATTTTTAAAAAAATGACGACAGAAAGCTTTGTAACGATGAACAATCAGAGCAATGTTCTTAGAACTCATTGTCCAAAGTCGCCCATTGCTTGTTGTCAACTCCATGTCTGCTGCGATGACAAACTTTGCATCCACATCAGTAGAATCAGGAGTTGCTGGCCATCTGTAGACTGTGTTTTTCACTTTACAGCGCTCCATGAAGTTGACTCTTGCGACTTGGTCACTCAGGACTGCCTCCACCTCGCCAATGTAGAAATCATCTTCATAAGCAACAATAACCTGTTTCCCAGGACAGGGCTCGAAATTAGCGGGGGCCCGGGGCCAAAAACCCGCAAAGTTGATTTCGGGCTCGGAAAGTTGAAAAACGAAGGGCCCGCTTGGCCCGCAAAATAATTCGTCTGCTACAGCTAGCTCTACTCGGCAGTTTCGTATTTGGGCCAAGGGAAACAACCCACACCGGTGCCCTAAATTTGGACAGAAATAAAAACAACAGAGAAAAGAAGCGAAAACCCTTTAATTTTGCACTCAAAAGTTTAATATACACTTCAATATCTTTTTAATATAATAAACAAAAGGCTATGGCACAACATAAGCGCAACGCAAAATGTCCATCTTTGCAAGTACGAAAGTACGGCTACATATCGTCGCCATACAGTTGCTAAAACAATCGGCGATGGCGTATTTTCAATTTTTGGGAAGCGAAAGACGCCAGAAGAAAACGTCGACGAAAGGAAAGAACAAGAAAAAGAGAGAAAAAAGAAGTATGAAGAGGAAAAAAGATCAAGGAACTACAATGAAGGGTGGAAAAAGATCTTTCCATGGCATGGCCTTGAAGTGAACGAGGAAGAGTACTGTTAAGTTGAGTTCCCTTTCATGGTTTTGTTTTGAACTTTTGCGCATTGAGGTCAGATTTTTTTGTTAGGTTACTCATATTAAAAATTTAATGATGTGTATTGTACAATACTCGGTCACAAAACTGAAAAGTATTATACAAGAGACTCACTTGATTTTTTTACCCCCGTTGGGGAGCCGGGGTTTTCAGTATAAATAATATCCCCACTTTCTGGAAATTTAGTGCCTGTCGCTGTCTTTCTCATTTGCTGTTTCTCATTCCTGCTCTGTTTTATCAATCTGCTATACTATCGTCTTCTTCGCTAGACCAGTCTCCTACCTTTTTTCTTGAAAACTTCCGGGACAAGACTCCTTGTTTGTGTATGAGGTCTGTTGGATCAGCTTGGGAATATTGGACGCTTTCTGCCAGGTGGTCACTAGGGCTTCCTATGATGTTATTATTTAGCAATGTAGGCATTTTATATGTATGTGTTTTGTTCATAATTTATAATAATATTTGTATTCTATTTGGTTTTTTTAAACGGGGCTTCGATAAATTAGAGTATAGCCTCAGCGTCCCTTGCGTGGGATGTCTTTATTGTAAAGTGACTAGCTGGTGGAGGGCATTCAGTTTTCCCACTAAGGTTGTTTCAGCAGATCTTTTATGCGGATTGGGGGTTGTCCGGTCCTGATTTGGCTCGGAAGAGTCCGCTGGACCTAAAGCAACAATTATGTAATTTAATGTACTTGATTTTTTTCTATTTTGTTTAATGGCCATTTCAGGTTCACTAGTCACTGGAATATGTGTGTCACTGAATGTGTGTGTGTGCGTGTGTTTTTTCCCCTTTTTTGTTGGTAATGTTAGAAAGTGAAAGAAAAGGCAAATAAAGGTGACATCACTCAGCAAAATTGGAAATTCAATTGTTTTTATTTTAGATTATCAGACAAATTGTACTTTCTACTTATTATATTGTCAATAATTCTTTTGTTTTTTGTTTGCATTATTTTTCAAGCTGGGCCCCGAAAGTTGCTTGTGGGCCCTAAAATGTTTCATTCAAGGGGCCCGGTGGCCCCCAAAGAAAAAAGTTAATTTCTAGCCCTGCAGGATGACAGCCCAAAAAGCTGAAATTAAAGCTATCTGTTTCTACTTCTGCTACATCATCACTAATTTCTTCATCTCCAAAACTATTAGTACTGTCACTGCTTGCACTCAGCTTGCGCCGTTTTCGCTGTGGAGCAGTAACATGAGGTTCTGCGTCTGCATCAATGCCACCAAGGAATGATTTTAAGTTGTTAATTAGTTCTGGCAGTTTTTCCGTCACCTTCAGCAGGGGCGATTTTTTTCCAAGAATCAGCTTTTGGTACTGGATCTGTGCCTTTACAGACCTTAATTTATCACCAGCTTTACGGCATCGTCCAAGCATGTGACTGACGTCTGCAGCTGACTGACATGGGCCCCCGTGAAGCTGTAGCTGGTGCACAATCTCCTCTTTCTTTAGTAGTTGTTTTCTTTGCTTAGTGTCTTTCTTTTGTCTGTTTGCCACCAGCACCTGCCTCCTGTCTTCCAAAGCTGCCTTCTCTGCCTCCACATGTTTTTTTCTGAGCTCCTTCGCCACTTTGAAACTTTGAGATAGTGCTGCACTCCGCTCTTCCTCAGACAGGCTGTAGAAATATTTGGAGAGCGTCTTGTTCCTCTTCATCATGTTGATGGACGAGTGGTGGTGAGCAGTGCAATGTCGTCGTTTGAAAAGGCTGTAGTCCAAGTCACCAAAGCACTGTTCTCCAACAATGTTGGTCAGCTTTGAATGCTTTAGTCTGGAATGGAGAGCTTCATCAGTTACAGCATGGTAGCAGCCTCCTGGTAGAAAGTCAACAAGCTGTCGGTTGACCACATTAAGGTATTCTGCTGACAGGGCCTTCAGGATAGTCTTCACATCTTCGTGTCTCTCCTCACTGATGCTGATGAGCGACTGAAACATATTATTCGAGTGATGATTCATGTTGATGTTGAATAGGGGCTCAAAGTCTGCAGTGAAGGCATCAGTAGGATCCACAGTCCAGCTGCACACAATAAAAAATCAAAACTTGTTCAATAATTTAAGAAAATAATTCTCTCTCTCTCTCTCTCTCTCTCTCTGAATTGTTTTATTTACTTATTTTTAATTAATTGGTTTTTGCTAAACAGTAAGATTGGGAAAAAAACTCACCGTTGCAGAAACTGTTCCATCATGACAACATAAACATAGAAGTCCAGAAATTGTAGCTGCTGCCCAAGCAACCTCCAATAAGGTCCAGTCATCCTGAAGAAAAACAGGCCCAGTGCAACCACATGGTTGTCTACAGCATCACTTTTGGTGTCTTCCAAGATCCCTTCCTGAAACATAAAATAAATTGAAGTTCCTTTTAGAAAAAACAAAAACCAGCACAAACAGGCAGTTAAAATTATTTTTTTAAACTAACAAAAAGATTTTACAGCAGTGAGGAAACAATGCAAACAAACCTGTTTCCAGTTTAGGTTAGAAGGCATGTAATGCTGGAAGAAGTTGGTGATATCTAAACGGTGCAGATGGAGTGCTGCACTGGATTCAAAGAGGTTGTTGAAGCGGTTGCCCCGGAATGATGTGATCTCACTTTTCTGATGATGAAGCATACAGTAGGCAAGCCAGCTTTCCCTACACAGACGTAAATAAAATCATCTTTACAATATTATAAAATTTTATTCAACTTATTGTGTATGTTGGTGATGAGAAACAATAAATTAAATAAATAAATAAAATGCTAACTAACTAAATAATAATTACAGCATTGCCATTTATAATGCATTTATCTGATAAATTGTTATAACTCTGTAAGTGCGCTAACACCAACACCAACTTACCTGCATCCAAATTTGTCATCGCCCCTTGGTCCCAGGCAGGCACAGGCCTCTCTGATATATCGCATTACAGGATGTTCACCTCTAGAACTCTGCTGGAACTTGGCAATGGTTTCTCTACCCATGAGAGCCTGATCGTCACCTCTCTTGGCCTTGAATACCTTGTCAGTAGCCGTCACCAGCCCCAGTAGATAGTGGGCATTACAGTGAAGGAAACAGAGATTTCCATCAGTGTTCAGCAGATCCTTGCGCGCAGAATTCATTTCAGCATCAAAGCTTTTCATTACAGATGCCCTGTCTGACATGAGGCCCGAAAGATTCTGCATAAGGGTGATAAAAATCTCCTGTCTTTTGTCCAGATCCTCATCATACACTAGAGCAAGTTCCTCCAGAATGCCGATAGCAAGCGACACCAGGTTGTTTGTGTTTTCAGTGGAAACTGCTTGGAATCCAAAGCTTAGAGTTTCCCCCGAGTCTGTGGTCACCTGGTGGCCAACATATTTCTTTCCTGACTTGGTGGTTCCGTCAAGATGGAGATCAAAATTCTCAGATGATATCATAACATTTGTGACATGATGCTTGCACAATGCATGACCAATGTCAAGGAAGCGCAACACACTTCTTTCAGAAGGCAAATCACAATCTGGAACTTGCACATTCAACAGTGTCCTGCAGATCACCTCAATAATTTGCCCACACCTCTTGGCAGCAACATCCTGTTCACCGACCATCTCCATTAGGCACAACTTTGCATTTTCTGTGAAGTATCCAGTGTCAGGATCTTTAAGCCTGATGACATGGTGTTCAGAAGCTTCTTTTTTCTGTCTGGACACCTCTGCTGCAAGTGCCACTCTTCTTGCCTTTTCTGAAACGGCTTTCATCTCACTCTTCTTAAGATTTCGCTTGAAGTATTTAACATTTTTTGCAAGTATGTAATTTCTCTGCTTCCACTGGTTGTAATCTGTGGTTAGCGCTGCATTGTCATCCTGCAGACGCTGGTTCTTGGCCTGCAGCCTGTTGTATTTTCTTACAATATTTGTTTTTTTCCATGAAGCTGCATGTCCTGCCAGTTGTTTTTTTTCACCCTCAGTGGCCACAACCATCTCTGACAGCTGTGCAACTGTACATTTTAACTTCTCCACTTCTGCAGACAAGGTTTTGACCTGCTCATCTTTTGCTGTTATTGTAGCATGGTCTCTCTTCCTTTCACTTGACAGTGTTTCCTTTTCCAAGATCAACTGTGCCCTTTCCTTAGACAGCTCTTCAATTTTTCTTCTTGCTGCCATGAGCTGTAATGTTTCTCCCAAAAATTGTCTGTGAGAACTGGGACTGGCAGAAGGTAGCACCTGTGCATTTGACGGCAAGACATGTGGGATGGGACAGGACGAAGAGATAGTGGGTACACTATGACTTAATTCTCCAACACATGAAGACGGTGCTTCTGGCAAACAGCAAGTCACTACGGCAGATGAATGTGAATGTGATGCCTGCTGCCTGAATGGTTCATTTAAAAAATCTTTCAGCAGAATGGTGCCTTTTACGTTGGAGAATTTCTGTAGGTACTGGTATTTGCTGAAAACAGCTTTCACGTCACGGGCATCGGGCATCTGAAGAAGCAAACAAAATTTTTTAAATATAAAAAAACAGGAAAAGCCCAATATATATTAATATTATATATATATATTAATACCCCAATTTGTACTCCACAATTGAAAAAAAAGGTATCGTAAACCAGTTTTTATGATTATATTATGGCCTAATAACTAAATAAGTAATACTTCATTATATTATTTATAGCAAGTGAATATTATTCGAAGACCAAAACACGGAATAACTTGTCCTTGGACCAATCACCTAAATTTAAAAGCAGTAATAAAGAAGCACATACCTTTTGTTTGCTCAAGATACAAATCCACTTTAACATATCGGTCTGTGATTTTTTGACATTCCGTCTGTAGAGTTCTAACTCCACCACCACTCCCTTTGTGACATTAAAACCACAATCTGACTCAGCAAGCTTTTTTAGGCTGTCAGTGTCCTCCAGATGGTGTCGTTTTAGTCCCTGCTCCTCAAGATGAGGTCCAACAAAAGCCAGATCTATCTCCTCACTGAGGACAAGAGAGTCAGCTATTTTAACTGTGTGTTGAATAAGGCCCCTGAACTTGTTCCTTGGGTAGTGGCAAAAAATAACAGTTTGGGCCATGATGTCTTCTAATTTTGACCATGAAATACCCGTTGCCTCTTTCATTAAATACAATTGCAGAAGCAGCTTGTTGGTCACTACAGAGGCTGGGAATTTTGGCTTCCTGCCCTTCCCTCTTTGCTCTGCAATTCTGCACAGTGTTTGGTAGCATTCATCCTCTGAAAAATTAAATGCCAAATTTTGACTAAGTTACAAAACCATTAAAATGCTATACATGATTTTAAATGGCTATATTTGTGATAATAAATGTGCCCTAATAATAATATGCTCTTTTATCACATTAGCTTTTCTGAGGCTTTTTAGTTTATGGACTTCAATAGTTCATTCTGAATTTTGTAAGTTAACTTTGTAATAATTGGGTGTGTGCATTATTTGCTGTTTTCCAACTTCAACCATTAACTTTCCTGGTGCACATATCTTTAAATGTGTCACTTGGTGAAATAAATTACTGAATGTTACTTCTTCACTTAGCAGACGACGCATAGTCAATAGGCCTACCATTACCGGAAGTTGAAACGCAATCGCCAGTGACCATTTTATATTTTTAAAATATACAAAATCGGCTGAATAATTTGTACTTTCATCTATAATAATTTACATTAGAAACCTCAAATTATATTTTTCAACATTTACATTATAAATATTATGTCAGAAATTGAACCAAAACAAAACCGAAAACCGGCTTTACTAGTGTGGTTTACTATTTCTAGACTAGTTATTTATCTGTTTGCACTGCTATCAAATTGTACGCAATTACACAAAATTAAACATCATAACACTCTTAAAAATACATTGGCATTGTATAGAATTGGATGTAGAAGACATTTACAGCGATAATGGTGTGAACTTACCTAGTTGTTTGCTGATTTGGGGCGAAAGTGTTAGAACACTGGATGCTGCCATTTTGAAATTTGCGTCGCAACTTTTGATTATGCGTGACCTCGGCATTTCAACCAATGGACGCGTACTATACATATAATCTCGTCGGAAACGAGATTTTAAGAAAGAAAAATGAATTATCTTTCGAATGATACCTTATTTGATATGCCTAATATTTCAGCAAGAGGACGAATTTGTAGTTTAAATTTTTCAATTTGCAATAAAATTTGTTAAAACGAAAATTTATATATCATATTTGACACCATTTTAAAGATCGCGAAACGCACTTTTCAGTGACGTATGCCATTGCATGGTTCTATTTATAGTACACATCCGGCGAGAGTTTTAAACAACATGGGTAAAATCGTCTTGCTTGGGAAATCGGGCCACTGCTGCAATTTTTGACAAAAATGGTGATTTTCAGCAACGGATTTTTAAATAACGGTACCATATCCACACTCACACATGCACTCAAACGAAAGAATAAAACATCATCTTTAAAATTCATACAAGGTTTATTGCATAAAAGCATTAAATAAAAGAGCTAGACCAGTTTGAAACAAGGAGGGTGGAGGGCAAATGTTAGAAGCGTGACCTACTGCTATGAAGGGCCTGCCGGTACCTAGTCTAATAGATGTTAATTGTCCTTTTTGTCCAAATGTTCAAGAGACTGAAATGCGATATATGTTACTGGTTTGTCCCAAATACACAGACATTCGGGATGATTTTATTCCGTTGAAGTTTACAAAGCAGCCATGCTTATCCAGATTTGTACTGCTTATGTCCAGCCAAAATCAAACAATTATTAGAAATGTTGCGTACTTTATTTACAAAGCAATTGGTATTAGAAAGAAAAATTTACACTGAATGTGTTTTTAACTGCAATGTTGTATGTTATCGAAATTTACCTTCATGCGTGATATGATGCAAATGCTTTTTCAAAACTTTTTTTTTTATTAATGAAACTTGTAAATGATATGTATTTAATATTGTCCTTTTATTTAAAGATTATTTTATATTGTATGTGATGCCTACCATTGTGATGGGCTGGTGGCCTTAACAATTAAATCTCAAAGTGTCTCTCTCTCTCTCTCTCTCTCTCTCTCTCTCTCTCTCTCTCTCTCTCTCTCTCTCTCATGTATGGGATGCGGATTACTTTGTAAAAGTTGTATGCGAAATCAAATCACGACAAATGGTAATCTCAGACCTGCCTACCTTCTTTTTGCCTTGACAGAAGAACACTCCGGAAAAAGCGGAAGAATCCAGCACAAAAGCAGAAGAAAAATTTGTCGCTGAATATGCCTCTCGCACTTGTACAAAGATCCTTGAACATAAGTCATAACATTACAACTTTTTTTTTTTAATTTTTTTTTACCCAACAGTAAGTTTCATTCTTTGTACACACAGGCAGTCATCATTGAAAAATTCTCATAATTTCATATTTCTTCTTCTTTTTTACGGTCTCGCCCTCATCTTTGTCAACGTAAATGGTTTCTTTGTCGTCCATTTCATGAACGGGAACCACGCGCTTCGTCGCCATGTTTGAGAAAGAAAGACTTCTTTTGTGTTCTTCAGTACAGAAGAGTGCAGCACAGTGGTTATCTCCCTTCTGTACAAAAAATATGATCTCTCTTACGGATTCAAGACTAGATTGGAATGCCAGAAGATTTTCGATTTCTTCAGCGGAAAAAAGTTGTCAGAGGCGGAAGGGCGGAAAAAAAGCATTAAAATTCAGAAGAATCTTCCGCCAAAAACGGAACGTAGTCAGGTCTGTAATCTACATCCCAGACATCGTTTCAGCCACTGCCCCCCAGACTCTCACCCTTCTCCCCACCCCAACCTCCTCCAAACATCTTTCTTACCTTTCGTGTCCACTTCAAGCTCAGACCTGATAGTTCTCCGCAAAATCGCGGAAATCCGCGGAAAAAAAAAAAAGATAGGAAATGCGAAACAATCTGTGGACACTTTAATTTTTTTGGTTTTGTTGTTGCTTTGTATCGGAAGACGAAAGTTGCTTTACTCGCTTCCGGTTTTGCGGCATTTGTGGACGTCGTCAGACTCATTGGAATTCAAAATGTCTGTCACAAGGCGTGACATAGTCGCACGTTCCGCGGAAACCTCTCTTAGATCACTATCAGGTCTGAAGCTGAAACGGAGTGTGCCACTGAATCACGAACACTTTAAGCAACACATTCGTGTCACTTAAAACAATGCTCCAAATTAACTGCGAATAGGAATAGAATTGGAGAGAAGAGTGTTGTTGGCCTGTGGTTGTACAATGTATGTAATAATAAAAGAATACAGGAATTTATATTGCTCAGGCATTTAACAAGATGCAATGGTTCGAGCCAAGCGAACTACAATACACTTGGTTTTGATCTTTTAGATATGTTTAGCTGTGATTTAGGTAATCATCACACAGTGCTCATTAATTTAAGGGGCTAGGTCTGGTTTGAATACGGTTAATTATCTTTGTAATTTTGTTTTGAAGCTTCTAATGGACCAAATGACTTGAAATTTTGCAGAGCTACTCAGAAATGAATGTAGATGCAGGAGAAAAACAATTATTGCCATTAATTGAGTAGAAAATTTTAAATAAATTATTTAGTGGGAAAAATTAGAGTACCGAAAACGCAAAATCGGCTAAAGTTGGTAATTTTGTAAGCACTGTTATACAAAAACTATTCATCAAACTGAAATAAAAATTGGCACATTTTGATAAGAATGAACTAAGATCTTTGAGTTTTTTTGAAAAATAAAAATTTTGATGCTGAATGAGTAATACAGGCATTTTTTAATTAAATATTGTATATTTAAAAAATTCTAAAAAATCCATTTTTCATTCAATAAGCTTAATTCTAGTTCATACTCTTGGAAATTATGTCTACAGAAGATGTGCAAAATTTCAGGTGATTTGGTTAACATTTGTAGGAGATACCTTGCATGCAGTTCGCTACGCCTGTGATTTTTCGCGAAGTTTCGGCATTAAAAATTGACACATTTTTACCTGAAATCCTGTCAATAGGCACCTGTAGAATATGGCTGGCCTTCTTTTTGTGCTGAAGTTTTATCCGCTTGTAGTCTGGCCCTTCTTCTTGCCTGCCTTGCTTCTTTTGTGGCAAAAAGTGCCATTCTCTGTGCGTTCCTTATTCTCATGCTGTCCCAATGCAGCGCATCGCAAAAGCAAAATGTCTGTTGATCACATTTGTTTTCGCTTTGCCATGTTGTTTGCAAGAACTGAAAACAGGCTGCCTACAGCCTTTAGAACTAGATTCTAACAACACAAATTCACTTGCTATCCCTTTTCTTTGAACTTCAAATAATTCCACAGGCTTATCTCAAGATCTACATACAAGATTAGCCTGCAAATGGTCTGCAAACAATTCAATATGAATAAATCGATTTCCTTTCGGTTTTGTTTTGATCTGATCACAATCATTATCATCATTACTTTCACTTTCAGACTCACTACTACTTTCTTCATCAGTACTGTCTATTTCTAAGCTATTCTTCGATTCATCATCATCAAATTCATTCATTACATTGTAGAGATCTTTGATTTTTTGCTCCGATCTAGAAAGGGGCGTGGCTATTTGATCAGATTTGGGAAGAGGGGAGGCAAAAGTTTGTTCGTCGTCTGTACTTGCCAAACCACGTAGTTCCGATTGGATTCGATTTTCTGTTTCGGTAGATGATTGTGTAAATCTATTACCACTAAAACGTCGTTTCTTTGCACGAGAAGGTCCATATTTGCGACGCAACATCAGAGATGCCTAGTATTACGGAACGTCCGTAATTTTACGGAAAAACAATAGTTACTACGGAAATACGGAATAATTAGCGAAATTACGGATTTGCAGCGATCAGTTTTACGGATTTTCATAGCGCCGCTGATGCCTATATTTATAGGTTCGTTTGAGGCTCTTATTTTTAACCGCGAAGCTAACGGTTCGTCTGAGGCTTTTTTGTAACCGTGAAGCTTGCGCGAAATGTTACGAGAGGTGATCACGTGACCAAGCGAGAGTTCTAAAATGGCTTCCAAACGAAAGCACAAAACCGAGGAGTCTGACAGTGAAATAGAATTTAGTTTTTTGCTTAGTTTTTGTGTGTTTATATTAGCTTTAAAAGAATTACTGATGATTACTGAAAAAGGTTCCAAAATTACTGAAAACAAGTTGCCAAATTACTGAGAGGCATCAGGGCGCCTAGGCATCTCTGCAACATGATGATTTTCACAAAATTCGTCAATTTCGAAACTACACACCAAAAACATAGAATATTATCTTCATACGCTTCAAACTGGCCGCCATTAATTTTTCAATGCAGGGAGCAGTCATTGTACAGAAGTTGTAAAGCAAGGGAGACGGGCAGGCTCATTATTTTCTTTTTGCATTTTTGTTTTTATAACTGATATTTTTCTCGCAAAAATCGGCCATTTTGAAGCGATTTTGGCCCTATACCTACCTACTTTCGATGCTTATTGCAAGAAAACTATGCAATATTTTGAAGAAAGGATAACAGCATATGAAGATAGATATATTAGACTAAGTTATTAACTTATGAAAAATGATAATTTCCAAAAAGAAAAATCGATTTTTTTGAAAATTCAAACCAGACCTAGCCCCTTAAATGCAGTCATAACATTTGCACACAAAACTTCTGCAGTTGTACTTGTATCTGGTTTCCCTTTCAGCTTGCAGAATAAAAACCAGCAGCCTGATTCTTTTGTCACAGTTCTTGCAAAATGTTTTCTAAAGAAATAACCTGCTCCTTTCTTCTTCTTCCTTTAGACGACCAACATCAGTATTTTGATGATTTTGTCGCTTTTTGGATGCTAAGACGCGCTTTGTATTTTAGGTCGGATGTACTTTAAGGATACTGGAGGCTATGCATTTTTACTTAGATAATAATAGGAGAAGGGAAGGGTACAGGGGTGATCAGGGGAGGGGGAATCAGTGGCTGGGGGGTTGGGGTGGATCACTCTCAACGTTTGTAGAATTACCCTCTACTTCCGGTTGGTAAAGGGCAGTTCACTCTGCACAAACAAACCAAACTTACTGTTGTGGACTGCACTGCAGTATTTATTGTTACATGATTATGGGAGATTGCACTGCTATATTTATGGTAAAATACTAAAATGATTATCGGATATGCTATTTTCATTATTGACATGGAGGTAGTGATTCATTTGACTGGTTACTAATTACAAAGTGTAATTATAGTTGATTTTGATCAACTGGGTCAAAGTTTAGACTAGCAGAGCAGTAATCGCAAATTTCAAGACTTGTTTGGCCTCTGTCATGAAGGTTGCCATATTAAAACACTATTCTCACTCTTCCTGTTTGATCAAAGTACTCGCTTGTTACTTTTGTGTTTCCCAGCAGAGTGTTTGGTTTTAACAAAAAAAAATAACCATTTCTCCTTCAAATAAAAATGTAAACCACGGTCTAGTCTGTGTGTGCGAATTCTGTATCCTGGACTCCTGATGGCCATGTTCTGGGAGCGGAGAGTGCCAGCGATGTAAACAGACCCAGCATACATATCCCCCATCCTAGGTCGTTCTGGCCTGTGCTCAGTGGGCGGGGGCTCCAGACAGTGCGCCTAAGACAGCAAGTGGGCACCTTGGATGGTTTGGATTAGGTCCTGTACAATCAGCCAGCGCCTTACGCTGGAAAAGTGCTATATAAGAAGATTAAACGATAAGTAACTCATTTTCTCAGTTCAGGGGGACTTCAGCCGTCTCTGATACAGTGATAGTCATTATCCCTCCTGCAGTCCCCATCTTTCTTTTCGATACATGAAAAATAACTGTTCTTTGTTCTTTGTGTTGCAGGCGCTGAAATGGGTAAGTTTACTTATTGTTATTTTCCCCAGTTATTATTTGGTTTTATCGTTATTAGGCACACACAAAAAATGTCTGTTTAGGTATGCCGACTGTTTACGGTATGCCGACCACCTTAATTTTTGGGCCGACCCTATACATTTTGGGGGGAATCATCTGTAAACGATTTTTTTTAAATCGCACTCAAGGTGAAAAGGGTTAGAAAAGAAAAATAAAAAATCCTACCTAGCGACCCTTTTTTTTTCCCCTGTGTTACCATAAACAGACTTATTTAAGTTATTATTTTTCTTTTTATTTATTTACTTTTTAAAGATTAATGATTTTTGTTAATATTCCAAGGTTACAACAAACACTATTGTTTTGCTTCTCTTCAACTTTAAGATAACTTTCCAAGCAAGTTAAAATATTTTGTGAGAAATGTGGTGTGTTTATGTGTGTCTGTGTGTGTGTAACAATATTGTGAAGTTACTTAATCATTGTAAATGAGTTGGTTTGACTTTAATGAAGTTACTCCAGTTTGTATTTGCCATGATTTGGACGACTCGTTTTGCAGCATATGCCTTTGTGGACTTTGATGACCGCAGAGATGCCGAGGTGAGATATATTGTTAGATTTTAAAATATTTATTTTAATTTTTAAAGATTTAAGTATGAGATAATTTTTACGCAGGTTTTGACTCAAGCAGTGTGTATGAAGGCAGTTACTGGCATGTCAAGGAATAAACGAGTTTTAAAAAGAACATCAGAACACACGTTGTGTTTCTTGAATTTGTTCCCATTCAAATTTTACATGGCAGACTGTTAAAATTGCCCCTATATTAAGTTCTTTTTGGTTTTAACCCAGAGGTTTTTTTTATCCCCATTTCAGTGCTGTTTTTGCTGACACTTTTTATTGAAATTCTTCAAAGTTGCTAGGTGAATGTGGTTGCAGGGTAGATCTGTAAAGATGAAATGAAGCATTTTGCCTGCTAACTTGTTTGTTGGCTTGTTTTATTTATCAGTCATGACCATAGTAGCCCTTGACCATGCCATTCCATGCCTGTTGCCACGGCAGCTCACAAAGCCAGTGTCAAACGAACCCAGAGTCAAACGAACGGCCAAAATGACCGCCTGCCTTAGCCATGATCGACTTGATCAGCTTGCTCCTTGCCATTTACCTTTGAGTCCGCGCCTTCCCCCTTGCCAGCTCAAGCCCAGAGCCATGAATAGTCTGTTGCAAAGCCTGCAGCTTGGTCCACTGCCAGGGGGGCCGTTGAGTCTTTGCAAGAGAGCAGTCTCCTTTTCTTTTTTTTGGTGGAGCTGTGTAAGCACGGTCGGCACCTTGGTTGAGGTTGCTGGCAGTGTTTGTTTTGAGCAGGCCTGTCAGCCGCCTTAGTTCCATTTGACTGCCTACTGCTACTACATACCTACCTACCTATCCAAGCTTGAGACCCATGCAAAGAAAGACCCTGCCTGCCTAGACAGGGCCTCCTCGCCTTTTAAGACCCCTGACCGCCTGACTGTTGCGCTCGCTAGCCCTAGACCAGGCCGCCCTCTGCAAGCCAGTTCGGCACCATGCCTTTGGTCCATGGGCGTCAGTAGGTGTTCTCTGTCGTCTTTTTTCATGTCGTTTTATTCACTCTCGTAGTCCTTTTTTTTTTCCATCTGTGCAGAATCTACTTTTCATTTTGCAGTCAGTATTCTTGGGCTTTGTGAGTCCAGAGTTTACACAGTGTATAGCTATTCTCAGTCATTTTGTTCTATTCGTTACATTTTTTGTGTTTTATGAATTTTGTTTTTCTTCAGTTTAATACCGGTAATTTTTATAAAATAATTCTTAAGTTACATACAAATGAATGGTTTTTTTTTTTCAATATTACTTACAGAGGTATTGGTGTAATTTGTCATTGTATTTGTGCTGCATTTCCACATAATGATAATGCTTTTTATTTTTCCTGTGTAAGGATTTGATTTTAAACTTTAATGGTTTTCTTTCAAAAGTTAAAGCACATTTTTTTGTCGACTATTCAAATTGTACAATAGGGGGGTAGTTGTGGTGACCATATTACATAATGTGTGGAGCAGTTTTTTTGCTGACGCAGGTTGTTTTGCTGCTGAATATAAAAGAAATTGATTTCTTGTTGAACAGGACTCTGCATATATCTTTATTTTCTATTGTTCCCTTGGCCCTTAATATCTTCCAGCTTGTATGCAAAAGAGTTTTAAGTTCAACAAGGGTTGACAGTAAGATGAATGCTGTGTTCTAGTTGGTAATTGGATGTTTGTGAATAAGCTAGCAATAAGGTGAATGTGCTGCTTGTGAAGAAGTTGGGCAGTTAAATGAGTGCATCGTTCTTGGTTGTAATCCCTGCTTTGAATTTCAGGACTGCATCAAGTATGAGAATGGCCGTGAAGTCTGTGGCTCCAGCATCATTGTAGAATGGGCAAAGGGCAGTCCACGCAGACCATTGGTATGTTTTTCTTCCAAGTAGTCCCGTTTTTCTCTCTCTCTTTCTAAGCTACATATATTCAATATTGCTCGGCTTTCTATAAATGGTATTGAGCGATGCAATATCTTTTTGAAATGTTTTGTATCGCTGATAATGCATTTTTGACTTTCATGCTTACTCACCACCGCACCCACCCCCTTCCATTCCTCTCCTCCTCCCCCATCCTCTACCCCCAACAACAGCAACAAAATTCAGATTTGTGCAAATTTGTCCTAAATACAGTGGAACCTCCGGTATCCGTCTCTCTCATATACGACTCCCTCGGTTATGTGACCTGAAAACTTCTGACGGATTCACTTCCAATAATAAATTACCTCTGGTATGCGACAACCTCGTTTATGCGACCAGCGACCGTGTCTTAAGCCCTTTATACGACCATCTTAGGCAATTTTAAAAGAGATAACAGTTAATTTATTGTCTGTACCTTTCATTTTTTCTCTCATGTTAGTGTACGCCTGCTGTTGTCTGCTATTTCCGGTTCGCAAGGAAGGGACATTACTCACCTACACTGGCTTGTCAAAATGGCGTTGTGCAAGAGGAAAGTTTTGAGTTTGGCAGAGAGAATGAAAGTGATTGAAAGAAGTGAAAATGGGAAGAGTTGTTTGTCTATTGCAAGAAGTTTAGACATTGGGAAGACCCAAATTCAGCTCATCATAAAGGATAAGGAATCTGTGAAACTACGATGGGAGAGTGGAGAAAGTGGCGAAAGGAAAACATCGAAACTGAGAGAGCTTCTGCACTGACAGACTTAGACCTGTATAATCGAAAAAAGTCTTCAATTTCAAAGTTTTTCCCTGTTCAAAATGTCTGAAGACCCGACTGTTTTCTATTTTTGAAGTTGTGACTAAAAGACAAAGCTAAAAATGAAACATGTTTTATAGTTTTCTTTGTCAGAGAATACATGCTGGTGAGTGTGAAAATTATGACTACATACCCCTCCGAGCCTGACCCCCCCACCCCCCCCCACCCCCCCCTCACCCCTTGTTTCTGGTATAAGACCACCTCTATTATAAGACCGTTTTTTTTCTCAGATTTTCAACGGTAGTATACCGGAGGTTCCACTGTAGTCCAAAAATAATATTGAAAATATGCCCATCCGTCTGTCTGACTGTCCGCCATCTGTCTGCACAAACTTTAAAGTGGCTAAGTGCTCTGAGCATATTTGAAATATAACAACCAAACTTGGTAAGATGGTGTATATCCATGAGACCTCAAAAATGATCAGTGAATGACTCACTTCAAAGTTAAGGTCACGGGATCTTCAAATGTTGGTCAAAAAATGAGTTTTTCTAGGTTATTAGTATTGAATTTACGATTCTTTGATGCATGGTTATCAATGGGACACATACTTTGCACATTTGGTCAACCTCCAAGGTCAAGGTAACAAGAACTGTCCAAAGTAGATTTGAATAGGTGACCTTGACTCTAAACTTGTGAGAGAGATAAAGTCCAAACTTGTATTATAGATTGATCTTTTATATTGGCAAGGTTCAGAAAAGGAGTTTAGAAATTGTCACACATATAAAAAGACTTGGTCTAAAGAAAAGAGAATGCAGAGCATGAAAATAACACATAAACACAAAAGCACAAAGGGTATTTGAGCAAACAAGACATTTATAAAGCACCAAAATTTTGTTAAGTAGATCTGAACTTGTGTGCATAAAATCACATCATGTCATAAACTAAATCAACTGCCATAGCAGCATGAATACTGAAATTTAAAACCTCAATGCATGGAAACAATGAAGCAAGTCCTGTTAGTAATCTACAAACACTTGGAAGCAAATTTGAATTTCAAATCAGTTTATTAGAAGAGCTGGGTAAAAAAAAGTGTACATAACATTACACATAAGAATAGGGCGTTTGCATTACATCTTGTCAGACGGTCATGTCATCAAACATTTAACCTGAAATTCAACAAACTACTTCTACAGATCCTGAGGGAAATTTTTAACATGAAAACTTCACGATAGTCTTACAGGTACATGAATTTTATGCAGTTATCTTCGAGATTAGCTAAACATCTATTTTAAAAAATGTATACACAGCCATAACAAACATAATTTATGGAGAAATTAAGCAATACAGTTAGATGCTATCATTTTAGTTCATTTGTCTCTGGGTAAACACGAAAAGATCAAAACAACATTAGAAAGCATGAAATGCTTGTCAGGGACTTGACAGGTCATAACTTCACGCCGTTACATAGCATTTTTGTGTGGACAAAAACTTAATCGTTTATGAAAAACAGTTGCTGACTTGTTGGATTAACAAAGCTAACAAGGCTAGACATTCTGACAAATGCGAATCAAGCGCAGTGTTAACCGGGTTTTAAATATAAACATTTTAGTGGTGGAGTACATAACTTCATTACACGAATGGCGTGGTGAATGTTGTTAAGTGATAGTTTGCATTGAATAAAATTAGTTATGCTGCCCAAAACTATCCACGACATCAACAGTTGACATAACATGAACTACAATTGCCAATGACCAACATGTCGTCTATAGGATGGTTTAAAGGCCAAATAATTGTGGACGTAACCTCACACAGTGAATCCTTAAGAAAATACAAACAGTAAAAGAAAGTTGATCTAATGTAGAAATTGCATTGATTTATACAAGTACACATAAATGAAAGTAGTGCAGAGTAAAATGTGCATTACATGGACATGAGTATTTTGCCGTTAACTTCAAGACTAGTCAAACATCTATAAAAACCATACGTGAACACAGCCATAACAAACATAATTTAAACAGAAATGAAGCAATACAGTTAAATGCAATCGTATAAGTTCATTTGTCTTGGGATAAAAAGAAAAAGATTGTTGAAATACCATTAGAAAGCATACAATGCTTATCAAGGATTCAAGAGGTCATAACTTTATGCCGTGACATAACGTTTTTGTGTATTTAAAAACTGAATCGTATATGAAAAACAGTAGCTGACATGTCGGATTAACAAATTCTAACGAGGCTAGACACTGACAAACTTGAATCAACCATGGTGTTAACTGGTTTTAAATATAAAAATTTTAGTGGTGGAGTACATAACTCCATTACACAAATGGAGTGGTGAATGTTGTTAAGTGACAGTTTGCTTTGAATAAAATTAGTTATGCTGCCCAAAACTATCCACTATGTAAACGGTTGACGTAACTTGAACTACAATTGCCAATGAGCAAAATATCTATCGAACAGTTGATAGGCCAAATAATTGTGGACATAACCTCACACAGTGATTCCGTAAGAGAAGACAAGCAGTTAAGAAAACTTAAGTACAAATTGCATTGATTTATACAAGTACACGTAAATTAAAGTAGTACAGAGTAAAATTAAATGGACACTTGTCAAACTTCACAACCGAGACCTAAATTCAAAATGCAAGCGTGGAGAGGAAATGGATCTTTTTTCAAAATACAAGGATCCCCTATCCAAAATATAAAGAACAAAAAATGAAAATGGTCATAACTGGTTAATATTGACCTATTCAACAATGTTGGAAAAGCACAACGCTAGTAAAAACAACAAGCAGAAAACGCTGTTAAATGCTAAGAGTACATAATGTCAAGCCATGAAATGTTTGTTTTTTTGGCCTTTATAGAAACAAAGTAATAATGACACCAAAAAAAGTGATGCAGACATTTGAAGTAAAATCAAGGAGTACTCCTGAAATCATAGATGTATTACCTGAGAAGCGATTTAAAATTAAAAAAAAAAAAACATCACAAGGGCAGTACATAACTTTACAATGTCATTATACACAGATTAAGAAATCTTTTAAAAAGGGGATACATTGCTAAGTCAAAACAAGAGCAAAGCATACAACTAACAGAAAGCAGTCTTTCAGTATCGACTGGTCAAAATACAAACGTTAATTTCCAAGCAATAATATACGAAGTTCATTTACAAGCAATTTACGCCCCAAAATATGAAGTACAACGTTTTTCGACCCTGGCATGTAGTATACTCGGCCAGCACTTAGACGACGTCTGATTCAGGAAGCAAGTATTCCTGACCACTCTCTGGCAACTTTCAACCTTCTCCGTACTTCAAGTATTGGCCCCAACAACTCTTGTCGGTTACTCTTGTGACCTGTAATCAGCAAATCATGATAAATCAGAAGAAAACTCCCATGCTACCCTTTCAAATGAAGCTAACGGTGCTTTTTATTCTTAATTTACATGGTGGTTATCAAAACTACATGCAGCTTTGGGGAAAATAACTGGCCATCTCTGATTCAGCTTCACCACACATTCTCCACAACTTGAAAATGCCTCACAAATAAATACTTGTGCTACAAATTGAGAAGTTCCTCCTTTCTTTGATTCCACATTGACCAATATGAACTGCCCTGTAGGTAAGGAAGAATTCTAATCTGCATTAAATACAATCATGCTTTGCCAAATATTCCCTTTATGTCAACATTTGTGTGTGTACATAACTTTATGCAATGCTTCCATGAGAGATATGATCACATGACAGTTCACACTTAAGATTGATCACTTCTGGGGATTAATCTGCTTGTACTTTTTCCTGTCAGACAATAATCTGATTAAAATGTAAAGTCCTGTCAAGAGCTGTTATGTCATTCATCATCAATTTTTTATTCTTTGACGTTATTTATCGATCCATCTTTGACGTAAAAATGAAGAACGATCTTTTCTCTGCCAGATTCACATTTTATTTTGTTTCAAATGATGATATGCAGCGAGTCCGCTTCTACTCAAAGTAACAGTACCTGCGAAAATCGAGTCCGACGCCATTTCAGAGCCTTGCCCATATATGTTCAGTTTTTGCATTGATGTGGAAGGTCAAGGTCATTTTATGCCTTGTAAAAACATACAAAAGATAGGTCACAGTACAGTTTAATGGCAGTTTATTTAACTGATAGTATATAACAACATTGGTTTATTTGATCAGACATGCATGAAAGATCACGGGAAGGCCAAGGTCACTGAAGGTCAAGGTCATCCTAAGGTCAGTTTTTTTGTGTGTCCATAATACAACTTTTGCTGTAGTTTTTTTTTTTTTTTAAAATATATATACAGGGGTGAGATTTAATCCAGGAGACTAACTAGCCCGCCGGGCTAGCTAGTAAGTAAAGCGAGGTAGCCCGCATGGTTTTTAGGCAGCCCAACAATCGTTCACATATAAAACACAAATTTTGACAATACACGCAGGGTGCGTACTCTACCTGGAAAACCTGGAAAGTCCTGGAATTGCACAATTGCTTTTCCAGGCCTTGAAAATCCTGGAATTTCATTACTTATCATGGAAAACCCTGGAATTTTGAAATAACGTAGCTCGTTCGTTAGCGAGCGTCACCGAGCGAGCGGGCGAGAGAGAAAGAGAGAGAGAGAGAGAGGCTGTTTCCAGTTTGTGGCGATTGCACTAGAGCTATTTACAGCTCAGTGGACTCGCAGCGTGATGCTCAAATGAATCATTCCATTCAATAATTATTGGCTAGTCTAGAACTTCAGAAGAAAAAGCTGATAGGCTGCAAAAGCGTAAGGCAGAGTTAGATGACCTTGAAGAGTTGAAAAAAAAGAAGAGGAGAACTGAGGAAATGTGGAAGTCTTTTGTGCATTCTGCAGATGAATATGCTCAAAAAGCTGAAAACAAGTGTGACATTAAACTGCTGGCAAAATCAAATGCAATGAGAAAATCAGCAAAAGAGAAGAAGGGAGAACTTGACAATTTAGAAAAACAGATAGAAGAAAAGTGTTGGCAGATTAAGAATTCTTAACCTGCTGGAAAAGAAAAAAAAATCAGCCAACAAAAAGAGGGCTGAACTCGGATTGTTTGTGTTCTGCACAGTGCATTTGTGCATTTTTGTATTTGTAGTGATATTCAACATATATTTTTTTCTTTTATCATAAAACAAAAATAAGCAACACCAGCCAACTGTTTATAACAGTAAGATTTTTGTATTTGTAATGATATTCAACATATATTTTTTTCTTTTATCATAAAACAAAGTAAGCAACACCAGCCAACAGTTTATAAAAGAAATTTATTCGCAACACAATCAAGAAAAAAAACAGCCATGAAAATTTTTTATGGGTCTGGAAAACCCTTGTAAAGTCCTGGAATTTTACTTTGTAAGACCAGTACGCACCCTGTACACGTAATTTGTAGCGAGTGTCCTTTCACAAACAAAGCAGACAGCGCGCTTGGCGCGAAAGGGAAGTAGGCAAAGGGAAATAACGCTCGCGTATGCTTCAAACTCGTAGCTGACGAACAGTGACCTAAAAACGCTCTCGCTTCGGACCGAGCTTCTAAAAGTCTGCAAGTAGTATCATTTTTTTTTAGGTCCCCAGGCGGGCTGGCTCAATTATAAAGTGAGGTCGCCCAAGCCGGTTTTAAGTCGCCTCGGGCGACCGCTAAATCTCACTCCTGCAGTCTGAAAATGTCTTTTTCTCTTCGAGTCATACTCTTTGTGACGCTCTTTCTTCTCCGAACTAGAATTCGCCTTCTTTGGCGGGGGTTCGTTGACCCCAGAAATAAAGTTCCACATTTTCGGATCAACAACCGTCACCTTGACAATACACGTAATTTGTAGCAGTGTCTTTTTCACAAACAAATCAGGCAGCGCGCTTGGCGCAGTAGGCAAAGGGAAATAACCCTCGCGTATGCTTCATACTCGTAGCAGACGAACAGTGACCTAAAGACGCTCTCGCTTCGGACCGAGCTTCTAAAAGTCTGCAAGTAGTATTATTTTTTTTAGGTCGCCAGGCGGGCTGGCTCAACTATAAAGTGAGGTCGCCCGAGCCGGTTTTAAGTCGCCTCGGGCGACCGCTAAATCTCACTCCTGTATATATATAGTACATGTGTATTTGGAGCCGGAGGTCAAAGTCATCTCAAGGTCAAGAGCATAGAAAGATCAAAGTCGGTATTACTTTGAATTTTAATGCCACTGTTTCATTTTGTTTTTTCTGGGCACCCATTTTCATGTTACATATTGCGAGGTTCATAAGGAGCATGTAAATCATTCGGGCTTGGCCCTTCTAGTTAGTTTTTTTTGTTTGTTTTTTTTTACATTTGGCTTTGCATTTATATTCCCCCCCCCCCCCCCCCCCTCCCCTCAAGGATAATTGGTTTTGTATATCCAGACTTGTGTAGAATATTTCTTTGTTGCCTATTCATGCCAAGGTTATGGTCGGGAATGTTCAATTTTTTTCCTTACTGTCCCCATGAGCTGGGAGAGTGCAATTTTTATATACAGTGGGTTGATCTCTGTTCACAGCAAAGACTATACTATAACTTAGTGAGTAGCTTCTTAACAATGTCATTTCCGTTTGATTTTTTTTTCCCCCGTGGTTCACACATTTTAAATTTTTTCTGACAGTTGATAGTTTTTTGTTTCTCAAAAAGTTGGTGCCGTGCAAATCGCTTCTTTTTTCTTTATTTTATTAATTTTATTACTGAATATTATTTTGAATCCAAAAAAAACCCAACTTCATTTGGTGTTTCTTTTGTTTATTTTTTATTTTTTTAAGTTCTTTGGTTTTTGTTCCCAGTTTGTGTATTGTCTTGGTTTGTTTCTTTGGGTGATGTCTTGTTTTGTTCCTTTGTATTTTGTAATGTCATTCTACTTGTTAGTTTTGTTACGTCGTTCTTATGTTCTTTTTGCTCTTCTTTATCTTATTTTGTAGGACTGAAACTATGTTACTATGATGAAAAAGAAATAACAATGAACTGTTTGTAGTTTTTATAAATCTGTTCTGTTTGAAGAACAAATTTGGAATATTGTAGGAGCACGGGGCCACTGGTTTGCATTCCGAATACAAAAAAAGAATCGAGTAAATGCATATCCAGAATGTGACAGCCAGAGATCGGGGAACAAAACATCATCTTTTGCTCTTCTGCTAGCTCAACGGTTTGTTCAGTTAGGGTTTCAAACAAGTTAGAAGGTGTGGAGTTCTTGCACAATTCATGTGCAGCAACTGTTTTCCTGTGTGCACCACACTGCATGTGGCTTCCATCCCAAAAATGAAGTGTATCAGTGTTTTGTCAAAGACAGGTATATTACAGTGTCCTGTTTAGAAAAGATATTTGACCCTGCAAATTGTAGACTGTGATGACGAACCTTATGTTTTGAGGATACTGTGCAAAGGGACAACTGCCTTCCATAATTTATGACAGAGTTTGTTTTATTTGTTTGCTGTATTTAGTTCTGGTGTTGTTCTTTGTGATTATTAAACTGCTCCGTCAATCATTATGTGACTGTTTAAGCAGGGCTATGACGAATGCTACCGTTGCCATCGCCCTGGCCATTGGGCCAGAGACTGTCCAGACGACCGCTATAGTGGCGGAGGTGGAGGAGGAGGAGGAGGAGGTGGTGGTGGTTACCGAGGATCTAGACGTCGCTACTCACCCCAACGGTATAGGCGCAGGTGCATTTTTTACTTAAGTTATTATGTGTAGAATAGGAGTTTAGAGCTGTTCAGTAGCTGTGCAGTATTGCATCTACAAAGAATTGCATATGATTTCAGTCCTTTCAATAAGACCCAAATATCTATTTGCATATTCAACAATTTTTTCGTTAATTTGTCTATCATGATAAGGTTGTTTGGTTCTACATTCTACAAACCTTGAGGTGGTCTAAAGCGCATTTGAACTAAAGACTTCCAGCTTGTGTAATTGAGGTTGAGACTACTATTACAATGGTACAGCATTTTCCGCTGTGATAGCTTACACTAAAAACTACAGCAGGCAGAACAGTTATCACACAGCATATGTGGTATTATTATACCAGTATGCTGCTACATTATTATAGGTGTATTTCAGAGAGGGATTGATTTGATTTACATTTGTTTGTGGTTCAGATAATCACTGTCGTGTACATTCTGTACACAGCTATTCCAGATCCAAATCTCGTGAACGACGCAGGCGCTCTAGATCTAGATCCCGGGGACGCAAGAGGAGGTCCCGATCCCGATCCCGTGACCGTCGTTCTCGCTCCCGCGACCGCCGTTCTCGCTCCCGCAGCAAGTCTGACCGCAAAGACAGCAAGTCAAGAAAGTCGGGCAGCAAGTCAAGAAGCAGATCGCATTCCAAGTCCAAATCGCGGTCAAGGTCCAAGTCACGGAGCAGGTCAGCTGATAGGCCGGCCAACGACGGGGATGGCGGTGACACTACCCAACAGCATGAAAATGGCAACGACGGAGGAGGGAGTCCCGCTCGTTCTGGCAGTCCTAACTAACACTGCCATTGCTTTTAGACGTTGTGTTCTGTTTAGGTTACGTCTGGCAATATGCATTTGGACTTTGTTATTCATTTCACTTCCTTGTAGTGACTAGTAAGACAGCTCACAGACAGCCATGGTCCAGTGGCAAAAATGATGGCAGTAAGTTCTTTTTCTTTTTCTTTTTACTTTAACATGGTTACTTGGTACATTTTAACAAATTACTTTTTTCTATTTAGATTTCAAGAAGTTTTATTATAAACCGAAGTAGCAGAAAATACAGGAGTGCCCCAATGTGTCAAAATACACTATTAGCCAAGAGCTCGCACACACACACACACTCCCATACATACATACACAGCCTTAAAAATGAGAGAGAGAGAGAGAGAGAGAGATCCCTGTTAGCAGATACATTCTGATAACTTCACGCATGAGGCATGCGACAATTTTTCTAGTACATTAATATTAATTTTATTTATATTTTGGTCTAAAAAGATCATATCATATCCTTCATAAAAATCATCGTGTTTATATGAAGGATATGATATGATCTTTTGTCTAATTCTAATTAATAAAACATCCAAAAATAACTGGTCCGAGATGGTGAGCTGAATTTCTTTATGAATGCTTACTAAGTTGTCTCTACTAATGGTAGGGCTGGATATTCTTCTAATCAACATGCGTTTTATCTCTAATTAGGGAAGAATTCAACTTCCAGAAAAATTTCTTTTTGGGACCAAGGATAAAAGCCAAGGTCAGAGTGGTAATAGAATGGTCTGTTTTGTATCCAGAAAGTATAACCGCATCAATTACAAAGGTGGACAAAGAGTCAAAAATAGAAAAAAGTAAAGTCGGTTCTGTTGT
Source organism: Oncomelania hupensis (assembly GCA_036898135.1). Taxonomy (NCBI): domain Eukaryota; kingdom Metazoa; phylum Mollusca; class Gastropoda; order Littorinimorpha; family Pomatiopsidae; genus Oncomelania; species Oncomelania hupensis. The sequence continues at coordinate 28,581,567 of CM072517.1, read as the reverse complement.
ACTGGGCTACTTAGACGCCATATGTAACGTCTTCTTTCAAAATTTAATTCCCTCCAGATGTCTATTAAATTTAAATTTTCTGCTATTTGACGTACTTGTTCCTGCGCCTTTTCTTTAAAGTGGCGTCTATAATTATCATAGCCTAAATCAAAGTCCATCACTAGACTCCAATCACCACCAATAATGATCTCGTCTACATTCTTTTTTTCTTTTTTTTTCTGATCGAAGATTCACTATAAAATTCGGGATCGTCATTATTTATTAGGACCTTTATATTTACCAGCAAGATATCTGTCCATTGACCTAATGTGAACAAAAATATTCATTACCACCCACGCCCTTACACACTATTTCAATTTCAAAATTATTATTAAATAAAATAGCTACCCCTTTAGAGTTTGAAGTATAAGAAGCGAAAACGGCTATATATCCTTGTTCTGCCCTAATGCAATATTCAGGCTTGGGGTTAAAGTGTGTGTCCTGTAATGAATAAATAGAGAATGATTTTTGTCGAAGATTTACTAAACCTCTGCAGTTGATGCACATGAAACTAACACTGTTATTATTATTGGACGACATAGGGAAATGCTTGTTAACAACAGGAACCTGCAAACATCCAAAGGAGGGAGGGTCAACATAACAAAGGTTTGGGAAACCATCGATTTAAAGAAATTAAAAGACTGACAACTAACAGCAAGACAACATAGCCGATCAAGCATACATGAGCTTCAAATGTCAGTAAAGCAGAAAATACAGCAGCCATGCATGAATAAATACTTTTGAGTCCAGTAAGCCAAAAGTATTGATAAAATACTTTTATAAAAATACCAGCAAAGTAGAATAAGAAAACGTATGGCCAGATCAACAATCACAAAACGGCCATTATACAAAATTAAGGCTAATTGTCAGTATCTCTCACATATATCGGAGAGCCTGTGCGACACATCTTGTTGCTTTGACAGCTGGTGAATCAAATCATGACAGTGATAGTTGTTAGCCTAACACCAGACCAAAATCATCTGGCAGCAAGCTGCTTTTTACATTTTACTTGGGTTTAGTTATTTTTGACTTTTTTTATGTCTTTTGTTTGCACTAAATCTAATTCCTAAAAAATTTTTTTAGAGTTTTGTTTTACGTTGTATTATATTTACAGGCAGTTGAGATAGTCTCAAGCACATCAATTTTCTTCCGTATTTAAAATTCACATTCTTTACTATTGGTCTTTAATAACTCAGATTTCACTTCCTGAACAACTGTAGTTGCCTTTTATTTCAAGTTGTAACATGTAGCGGTTTTATTATGAATGCAATAATGTCATGTGCATCAAAGTGCATTTTGATGCTGATGTAGTAAATCATGCTGACTGAAATATTCAGAAGTTACTGTTTGAGGTGGTTTTGCTGTAGAAAAGCATGAAATATCTTATGACGCGTGTTTTGCTGTGAAAAACTTCTTTTGTGTTCCAAAGAGGAATGATACTTGGATCTTTAACCGTGAATTAAAATTTTCTGTCCTAGTAATTCACTGGTTAGTGAGGGAAATGCAGCCTTTTGAGAAATTCCATCACATTTTCACAATTCTTGCTTGTCATAAGAATTATAAGTTTAGTTTTAGTTTTGTTGTAAAGGCAGTTTTTATTTTAACTATTTTTCTATTATGTTTCATTAGTTTTTGTGTTCTTTGTAGAGTTGTCCCAATGTTTCCCATAAGGTGGATGAAATTGTTACGAGATTGTTTGTCACACGAGAAGTAGATATTAATGACATTTGCACTTTTGAAGCTGACATTTGTTTGTTTTTACACAGAGGGAGGAAAACATGATCATTGTGAAATATTTTTACTGTTGTAATTGTCATGTGACCTGCTTTGTGTTGTGTTTAATAAACGTGGACAGTCCAAATTAAAAAATTTTGCATTTTATGGTGGAAGTGCTGTGCTGTTTGTTGTGACTGTCAATATTTGACTCGCATGCATAGCAGTGCAAGGCTATACACTCGCTCCCCCTCCCCCCCCTCACCTCCTACCCCCCAAAAGAAATCAAGATTTTTGCATATCTGTGCAAGATGAATCCTAAATATTTCAAAAATGATATTTTAAAAAATGTCCATCTGTCTGTGCAAAAACTTTAGTGGCAAATTACCCTAAGCCTGTGTATCTCCTATTTTACACATTAAATGAAATAATACCCCTGTTGGGGTGCCGGGGGTTTCAGTATAAATAGTATCCCCACTTTCTGGAAATTTAGTACTTTAAATTCCCACCGTCGCTGTCTTTCTCATTTGCTCTATCTCATTCCTGCTCTGTTCTATCAATCTGCTATACTATCGTCTTCTTCGCTAGACCAGTCTCCTACCTTTTTCCTTGAAAACTCTTCCGGGATAAGACTCCTTAGTTGTGTATAAGGTCTGTTGGATCAGCTTGGGAATATTGGACGCTTTCTGCCAGGTGGTCACTAGGGCTTCCTATGATGTTATTATTTAGCAATGTAGGCATTTTATATGTATGTGTTTTGTTGATAATTTATAATGATGTTTGTATTCTATTTTGTTTTTGTAAATGGTGGTTCGATAAGTTGGGGTGAAGCCTCAGCCGTCCCCTGCGTGGGATGTCTTTATTGTAAAGTGACTGGCTCGTGGAGAGCTTTCGGTTTTACCACTAGGGTTGTTTCAGCAGATCTTTTATGCGGATCGGGGATTGTCCGGTCCTGATTTGGCTCGGAAGAGTCCGCTGGACCTAAAGCAATAATGGTACAGGACGCAGTCAATATAAAAATTTCAAAAATAACAAATTCGATTTTCTTTCCGTCTTCTAATAGCGATCTCCCTGCCTTTACACCACCTGTTTGAGTGATGGATGTGTGTTTGGTATGTGTGAGGGTGGATGAGACAGGTGAGCGTGTATGTTGGTATAGGTCGCCGCGCTTTGAGCCTGAATGATTTGGGGTAAGGCGCGTATAGCATCCTGTATTATTATTATTATTAATAATAATGTAATGTAAAATGAAATCATTGTACAAAACAGATCTGAGTATTCTAAACTTTGTTTTGCTGCCGGAGGTATGTTGGCACTAGCAGAGATATTGTTCAAGGTGGGAGTTTATTTTTATGAATGAATTGTAGCCAGTATATGTTAAAATTTTTGTTAGTATTTGAATTGAATGGACTGGCTTGACACTGAGAGAAACCATCAGGGTTGCCGAGGACAGGGAAAGATGGAGTATGCTGGTTAAACGATCGTGCCCCTACGATCTCCAAGTTAAGGGATAGGAATTGAATCTGGTTGCGTTGAAAATGACAAATGTTAACATCGATTAAGAGTTATTGGAAGTTAATTATATTTTTATTAAGAATGGAATCTTAACTATTTATTTTTACCATACTTACACCCCCACACATGCATGCATATAAAAGTTGAATACAAACACATAAATGAACACAAACACATTGGTTAATTTTTGTGTGGGATGTTTATTCATTCTCCATCATTAAGAGAACACAGAAAATGTTTGCTGTAACAAAAGAACTCTGGCCAGTGTTGTTCACACTGAAACAAATATCCAATAACAATTGTTCAGAAATCTAATATCATTTGACCATTAATTTATGAAATATTTCACCATTAATTTATGAAACATTTTACCATTAATTTATGAGTTTGTTTTCAACATTCATATGCATATATGTGTGTGCATAGTAACAATGAATAGTTACGATTCCATTCTTAATTTAAAAAACACAAAATAACTTCAGCTGATTGATATTAACATTTGTCAATTTTCGACACAACCAGATTCAGTTCAAATACATTTACTAACAAAAATGTTAACATCAGTTTTGTATAAACTAAATTCCAACTCCAAGAGAGCTAGTCCAAATATTACAAACTGTAGAATTCAGTAACATGTAATAATGGAACATTTCAAACAGTGTAAAATTATTTATAGACCAGATCTTCCGTAAGATGTTTTTTCTTGCAATAAAAAACTAGATCCAGATATTCTATAAATATTTACACTTTGGGATTATTAAACCCACTCAACACGTTCTATCTCTTAATAAAGAAGAAAATCTTGATTTTGACAAGTCAAATTACTTCATGATATTTGTGTTCTATCGCACAATCTGCATAAAACAATAGCTTTCAACAAAGTTCTGATAGACTTTTGTTTACATCTAGAAAGTAGGCCTACGTAAAATTACCCTTCCTGTGATTACGTCACCACCTGAACCCTTCATTACCAACTGTGTAATAATTTCCAACTTTGAAATAATTATTTTAAACACTAATTTTGATTTTCAAATACCAAAATATGTATGCTGGTTAAACGATCATCTGTGGTGCCCCTACGACCTCTGAGTTACGGGATAGGATAAAATATTATGTATTCACTTGAAAAGTGTTCGTTTCTCCGTCGTACAATTTTACTGTAATTTGGTTTCACAACTAATTGGAACCTATAGGCAAGACTGATTCACTGCGGCAACAGTTTCCCCCGTTGGAGTGCCGGGGGTTTCAGTATAAATAGTATCCCCACTTTCTGGAAATTTAGTGCTTTAAATTTCCACTGTCGCTGTCTTCCTCATTTGCTCTCCTTCGCTAGATCAATGACCTACCTTTTTTCTTGAAAACTCTTCCTGGACGAGACTCCTTGTTTGTGTATGAGGTCTGTTGGATCAGCTTGGGAGTGTTGGACGCTTTCTGCCGGGTGGTCACTAGGGCTTCCTATGATGATATTATTTCGCAATGTAGGCATTTTATATGTATGTGTTTTGTTGATAACCTATAATGATGTTTGTATTCTATTTTGTTTTTGTAACCGGGGGTTCGAGTAGTTGGGGTAAAGCCTCAGCCGTCCCCTGCGTGGGATGTCTTTATTGTAAAGTAACTGGCCGGTGGAGGGCATTCAATTTTCCCATTAGGGTTGTTTCAGCAGATCTTTTATGCGGATCAGGGGTTGTCCGGTCCTGATTTGGCTCGGAAGAGTCCGCTGGACCTAAAGCAACAATCAATCAATCAATCAAAAACCACAGGCTCTGAAGTCTTTTCTTTCGTCTTTGTAAACTCGTAAGCCTCCTACATATATGTACATACATATGTATGTAATTGAGGCATACGGAAGACGAGACTTCACAGCCTGTGGTTGGAAGTGCTCCAGACAGTAACCATCGATTCTATCACTACAAATGTACCTATTTTTTCACATAAATATTATTCACTGAATATAAATAAGATTCTACAACTGTGGACAACAAACGTTTTACAACAGCTTAAGATAAGATAAGATAAGAATATTTATTTACCAAGTAAAAAACGTTACAAGGATTTTGGTGTGGCATGGCGACAGTGAAATACACCCTTTCTTGCACAGTCATTCATCGTGTCATACACTTCATTGGCCTATAACATGTATACAGCACTAAAGGATAGGTAACCACAGTAACATACATCACTCATCGGTCATATGAAGTTATGGAGTAAAACACACCCTGCAGGTAAAACAAAAAACTTACAATAATACTGGCTACAATTCAATCATAAAAATACATTTCCATCTTGAACTGCCTGCCTTCTGTTGGCTTCCCTCCCTCAGATTTTGCTGACGACAAAACGGTTCAAAATTGCTAGTGCCAATATTCCTCCGCAAAACAAAGTTCTGAATACACATATCTGTGTTTTGTACAATTATTTTATTTAAAGTATAAAATCTGAGCTAGCCATAAAATAATAAACGCAATGAACTTGTTGCAATATTGATATTAATTATTAAAAATGTTGACAGTTGTTTTCTAATGCTAACCGAATCGCCACTGTCCAAGGTGAAAGGACACACAAGCTTCCATACCATAAAATGGGTGTATGACGATTCGCCTAACGACGATTCCCCTCACCTCGTTTTCAGTCAATTCGCAACATCTCAATTCAATTGCCGTACATGTGGTTTTGAATGCACAACGTAATCGTTGTGTTGTTTTGTGTTAGCGGGTATTATATATGATAGTGGGTATTATATATTATAAACCTAACCCTTGACTTCATGTTCAGGCGAGTTGACTGAGGCGAATTGACAGTTAGATGTATCGTCGTGCACCCCATAGAATATTTAATTGGGGATCCCTGAAAGCGCAGAGGTACCATCAGAATCATACTACCAAAAAATACAAATTTATATTGTAATTCTTAACCATTATTACACAATACTGAAAACTTGTGAACAATAAATTACTTGAATAAAAGTGAAAGTGAACACATCAAAATTGTGGTTACAAAGCCTTCAATGGTTTTTGCCATTGCACTGTGACATATTTTGAGATTTTTACAAACACTCAGAGGTGAAAGTGTAGTATGGGTCTTACAAACAGCAAAGACAACAAAATATTTAACGCTCTTGCAGGATTACTTAAAATTCGTGCAAGTAATCCTATTTAGGATGTAGCGGCGCAAGGGAGGTTACAAATGTTTGTTTATCTTTGTCGGCTGAATACTCTCCCTTAGATTGTCGTCTGCCTGAGCCTGAGGCAATTTCTGAGGAATGTGATTCGAAAGATGAGCCTATCTGACATCACCCATCATAGCATGGCAAGTATATTACAGTAACCAACATTTTACTCTATGTTAATCAAGGAGGCAAGTATTTGCTTCGCATTCTTTATAAGATGGGGTTTCAAACACTTTAAGCCACAATGATTATGCTTGTGAAGTTATACGATAGTATGACTGAGCAAAGACCATTGAGTATGATTAGCTGGGCTATGGCTAAGTATGAGGAAGTGTGTCCTGGAGCCTGAGGCTTCAAATACAAAAGAGAAGTATTTGTTTGACTTTAATGAAAAGTCATAATGTTTGATGTTGTATTCTGTTGCATTTTTCACTTGAACAGTGTGATTGACATTGCAATCAATATAGCACATTAAGTCGATTAAGAGTTTTGAGAAGAGAGACAAGACCATTATTATTTAATTATTTGCCATACATAGAATTGTAGTTAGCTTCTGCTCCTATTATTACTACAGATCTCTATATTTTTTCAGACTAATAGACATTGGGGAAAATAATACAAGTGATTTCTTGAAATAATTATAGAAATAAATGGTTTTAGGACAAGTACTCTTTTTCCCCACCCCCCCATATCCCACCCCCAGCTTGGAAAACTACATTTGGACAGTCACCCCCCTAGGACATCTACCCACCAGACAGGTACCACCCTCACCAAATTATTTTTATACATGATGTGGGAGCCTACCTTTCTAATATCTGGCATTTTGTGGATGTAATGTGATGTGAGCAATCCCTACGAGCAGATACTAGCTCAATGAGTGGCAAATACAAGGCTGCATCACCGAATGCTTAGTTGCTGACAATAACATCCACCATATCTTGGACTTTCTATAAGGTATTGCACTCAACATATAGGTGTAGATTTTATGCATAAGGTATGTTATTACTACAATGTTCCAGTTGCTGATTTTACCAAAACATTTAGATGGTCTGTTCTTACGTTGATCTTGAAGACCAAGGTAATTTTTTTTATGAAGAACATTTTGCCTTGTATATAATAGGAATTAGTCCATGAAATGTAAAATAAAATATAAAATAAAAACAAAACAGAAAAAAACATGTTAATTTTGTCACTCACTTTTTAAAATCAATCAAATGTATTTTCAGGGGGTATTTGTCCAGTGTGTAGAGGTCTTAGGGGGTGACTGTCCGGAGGTTCGTTCATAAATGTCTCCTTCTTTCAGTTATTTGTGTTATGATTAAGGAAATTTCTTCTTCTTTCAGAACTGATTTGTGTTATGATTAACGTGTTTTGTTATGTAATTTGTGCATGGCAATAAGGTATAATTGATGAAGTAAACCTTCTTGTGTTTCAGATGTGACAAAGACTGTGATTGGAATCGTCTTGCAAATATATATCGAAAGATCCCAGCCCTGGATGCTGAGGTGTTTGTCCAGAAAAGATCATCAAGAAGAAGGCAGATAGAGACCCGTGAGAACTTCACCAACACACCATGGCTGGAGAAGGAGAAAGAATAGCCACAAGTTTATCATAAAAAATTTTTTGTTTTGTTTTTTGGGTCTCCTTGGGAATTATCGATTCACTGCATCCAATACCATTATATTGAAGGGAGGAAGAAAACTGCGGCCATTAATAAAATATGTATTGTGGATATTTTGCCTTGTCCAAGGATACCACAGGATCATGAATTGTCAAAACCAGATGACATTAAAATTTAAAGTTGATTTATATTCGAGCATGGATATGCCAGCTTGCAGTCACAGTGGTAGAAGAAAACACAGCTGTTTTGCAGAATCTAACAGACCATTGACGGTAGTATAATAGTGGCACACTATGATAACAGTTCAGGCAGACCTTTGAAACACCACCACATTCACCGAAAATATTGTTTAAGAAAGCACCAAACGCTACAAGGAAGTAGCAATTTTCTTGGCTTCAGTGGAAAAAGTATGCACTTTCAGCCTTAGATCATGGTTGCCAGCTGGAAGAATGTGAAGAATAAGATTTTTGTCTTTGTTATATGATAATAGATGGGAAAAACTTTGGGAAAAGGCCTCCAGAGTCTACAAGCACAAGTATAATATTGTTTATGAATTTTCTACATGTGCAGCTAGTGCGGTGGAGAAGGACTCAGAGAGAGTGGTGATCACATGTCTGGTGGATGGATTACAAACAACAGGCCTACTCAGCAAGACAGCCAAAAATGCTGAGGTCTATGTTAAATTTGAACAAAGGTCAGTTCTCTTTGCCTAAATTAAGTATCATCATAATTATTATTATTATTATTATTATTATTATTATTATTATTATTATTATTATTATTATTTTATGTAATATTGCTGTTGATGATTGGTGCTGTAGCTTGGTGGTTTGGGTTAGAAGTATTTCGTTAAAGAACTTTGAGCCCAGTCATTACTTGAATGGGGATACCTTTAACACTTGGATGTGACCCACTGAATGACACACAGAATGAAACAGTATGTGCATTACACACTCCAGTCCACTGAGCTGTGAATTGGTTCCTGGCTCTGTTTATAAGCGAGGTAGAGAAGACAAGCACTGCCCTCACGAAGCTGGCCCAGAGAACAGGGAGCAGTCTGCACTCTCTTACTACTTGTGGGTTAAGGGAAAACCTTAACCTTCTACTCTTCTCTCTTATTTTTGTTGTGGTTGTTACTATTATTAAATACTTTATTTAACATTAACTCTGGCTGCGTCATGTTACTTTTCAATTTAATATTAACATTCCTTAGAAAGAATTTACTTTAAGATTGTTAGATTTGTTTCTTTTAATGCTAGAACCTTGTTCTATATTTATCAATAAAAATTTTAATGAGGAGTTGAGACGAAAATGAGATACAATGCAGCAGATTTAATGATTTGTGGTAAACTTCAGCAATCTATCCTGTGTTTATTAGTCTTGGAAAATTGTCTTATGGTCTTGAAAGTTTGGGAATTTTGGAATGATTTTAGAGTATGAACCCTGATTTTGCTAACATACTTCTTCAGGAGTTCAAAGCTAAATGTTTCAATGGGATTTAAATGTTTATTCTTTGCGCTGCAAAGTACTTTTTATTTGGAACAAGAATGATTGAATATGCAACTCATACAAAACCTGCAACTGTGTATGTTGTAGCTTTGAAATTGTTAGTTTTGTATGATATAGTTTACACTATTTTAATTACTGATTTGGTAGTATATTTGGGTTATTATTTGTAAATATTTTCATGATACAATTTTAACTATTTTCATGAAAGAATTCAAACTATATTATAGTTTTATTTTAAATTATTTTCACAATACAGTTTGAATTATTTTGATAAAAGGAACTATATTATGGTTTTATATAGTTTTATTTTTGGAACTATTTTTACTACATATTTTAAATATTTTAATGAAAGGTTTGGAACTATATTATGGTTTTATTTGTAACTATTTTCACTACATATTTTAAATTATTTTAATAAAAGATTTGGAACTATATTTTGTAAATTATTTTCCCGATATAGTTTAACTATTTTCTTAGTTTATTTTGAACTATTTTCTTTTTTTTTTAGTTTTTTTATTTTATATGAACTATTTTCAGATTATATTTTGACCTAGTTTAGTCATTCCAGTGTTTGTTTGTGTTTATGTAGGGGATTTGACATGACGGCCACAGTTAAAGGGAAAGACAAGGGAAGCACAACGTTTAGGAAAGTGGTGAAGAAGCTTCCTGGCACCATCCAAGTAGATCAGTGTACATGGAAGGTAAAGTGCTGCTTATGGTTTTCAACTTGATAATCACACAGATGAAATAGTGGGCGTAGGGGAAAGAGGGTGCGTAGTGTGTGAGTGTGTGTATGTGTGTGTGTTTGAACAGTATGCTTTGTTAACTTTCTGCTACTGACTTCAGTTTTCAATATTTTACACAATTTACTACAACAGCCAAGATTTAATTTAAAAAAAAGAAAAACTAGTAAAGAAGCCAGTATTATGCTGGCCTTGATTGAAGTGCATAGATTGAATACAATTTCAATTTGATTACTTTGTGATTGAAGTGCATAGATTGAATACAATTTCAATTTGATTACTTTCTAATGTTGCCTTCAGTTTTGAATATTCTGTACAGCATTTACTATAAGAGTCAAGACTTTAAAATAAAATAACAAATTTACCAAACCAGGATTTGCTAAATGTCACTTTGTGTGGTGGAAAATGTTGTTGTATCAAACCAGTATTATAGTTGAATTAGATTGGACAAATGAAATTTCACATTATCTGTTGTGTATTTCAGGTGGGAAAAGGCAAAGTGATTATCAACCTGGTCAAGGCGTCTACTGGGTCCTGGGCCGTTCAACTTTCCCAACGAGGGCTAGAGCAACAAAGCGATGAAGATGATGACAATTAACATGTGATGTTGTTGTTATATTTTCTTATTTTTGACACTCATTGATAAACCAAAACAACTTTCACCACCTTTTGTTATCAGTGAACAATTTTTTATATTACATCGTTAATTCTTGCAGAACCACTCTAAAGTTGATTTGTCATGTTTGCAGGGTTGTTTAAAAGCTATTGAATGAACCAAAAAGACATTTCTTAGTAGTGTTGTTATTCATTTCTTGTTATCAGATCATTGTTACTTGTATGTTGCACCAAAATTAAAACTGAATTTACTGCGTTATCTAAATGAACACCATGCCAATGTTTTCTGTGAAATCATTGTTATAAATATTACATGTGTTGCACCAATTGTGTGACGGTTTTACATGTTTTTTATGTTTAATTCAGCCTCCCGCCCATCACTTACCTGAGGGTTGTTGCACTAATTTGCCGGTTGATTTTTATTTTTATTTTTTTAATTTGAAAATCTGTGAATTAATGTATCAGGAAGGTCAATTATTGAAATCACGCAGTTTGATGGAATTGATTGATTGGGTTTAATTTCAGCAGCTAATATCCTTGCGATTAGTGAACGTTCACCCCAAGCTCAGTATTGTCCTTGCTTGCTTACAGTAGAGCATACGAGGTTTTGATTGAAAAATGTACACAATGCGTGTGACTAGTTAAAAATGACTGTTTAGATCTATTGTGAAACTTTTCATACCTCAGCCCCTACTGCTTAACTAACCAATAATACTTTTTTTTTTTTTTAAACAAATTTAAGAATTGATTGATTATCTGAAGTAATAGTAGCATATCCAATGACCACAACAAAAACAACAAAAAATGCAGTAGAATGTCTTTAATTTTTTTTATGAAAAATGGGTAGTTAGCACTGTTTTCAGACTTCTGCTAGTTTTGATAGTATTTTAGGTCATTTTCCTGGATAAAAAAACCTAAACATTTAACTGCTAGTTACTCTTAAGTAATCATTGTCTTTGGCAGTTATTGCAAGCTGTTTGACTACTGTATTGTACATGATTCAAGGCTGTGCCTGCCATTGTTGACTTTGTTACAGGATTCTGCAAGTACCACAGACCTATGCATCATCCGTTTATTCCCGTAAATTTATACTGACAGACATGAAAAATACGGAAATATGATTTGCTCTAAGTTTTGAAAATGCAATTTTTGTACAGCCAAATTATAAAAATTATGAAAGTCAATTTTTACTATCTGAACTAACTAAAATGAAAAGATATTATAGAAGTTATTTTATTTTAACCCATTACAATATTTTTAAATTTTTATTTTAGACATTTAACCACAAAACAGGGTATTTTATGAATATTGATGGTTTTTCATCAGTAATGTTATTATTCTTTACTAGTTCATTTTATTTTTATTGTAGACGGTTAACTATAAAAGAGGGTTTTGTTTAAACATTGATGTTCCTCAACGGTTTGATAGATTTGTTTGCTGTTGCATGGTTATTTGATTTGATGGATGTTTTCCTCATGACTTTTTTTTTTTTTTTACCTTGGTAATGGTATTGAACATGTATCAGTAATATTATGTTTTGTTTTTTTTGGTTTTTAAATTTGATTTTTGACACTTTATTGTTCCTTTTTATCCTGAAATTCTGGGCCGCCTCCTCGTGGTTGCAACCTTGGCGCCCCCAAACCCAACCCACCTCATATTAGTTGTATTTTTGAAATTTTGCTGGGGTAGCAAACAAGAGTACTTTAAGAAAACCCCCGAGATGTGCCCGAGCCGAAAGTAAATATTTGGATAAACATAACGCCCAGAGGCTGGATCGATCGCTAGTATTCTTTGCTTGCAGTAAAGAAATCTTTACGTTGAGCATTATTATCAGTGCTGGAATCCTTAGACGCAAATTGTTTTTCTGCTTTTTTGATTTTACCAGGGATAATTCTGTTGCATGGGAATTTTGTTGTAGTTTTTACAAGTGAAACTGGCTAGTGAATTTTTCCACATATTTGCATCTATGGTTTTTTATTTTGTTGGGATTATACACACTGTTACTCCTATGAAGTCTATTGTTGAAGTCCGTGCAGTTGGTTTTTCTGTAATAAGATATAACAGTGGAATTATTTGTGGTATTGTGTGCACTTTAAACACAACGCCAACACACGACAATACTGCTTGTGTTTGATTTTCTGCTACATATATAACCTTTTCTTTTTTTTTTTTAAACTGAATAGTAATTTCTTACAAACTTAAAAACTTCTTTGTTGTTGTGAACTGGAATAACTCTTCTTCTCCTGATTACCCCCATCCCTTTCCTCCATCACCTCTCTCTTCCTGTCTTTTCTTTCCCATGCAGCAGAACTAATAATACATATTATATACTATATATTAACCGTCTACATAGTGTAAGCTTATAATAAGTCAAAACGGATGCACTGAACTCGCATTTTGAATCACACATTTTAAACAATTTTTTTTAAATAAATTATTACTTTTTGTTGTTTTTTAATCGATGAAGGATGATATTGTAACCAAATAAAATAACAGTTTTGGGGCCAGATTTAAATAGTTGCACAAATTATTGACTTCCAAGGGCTGTCTGATCAGAGTTCAGTTGATATTTGAAAATGACAAAAGAATGGTTTCTACAGCAAAGACTGACTTAGTGCACAGATGCATTTCTCATGTAGGATGCCTGAATTAGTGCACAGTGGCATTCCTCATGTGGGATGCCAGACTTAGTGCACAGTGGCATTCCTCATGTGGGATGCCTGAAGCGGATCCTGGATAGCAGATCGCTATTATATGTAATGCAGGGTGCTGTCTACCACATTGCTATCAAAAATCCGATTATAGGCACCCAACTTGAGTAATGGGCCCATGCATACAGCGCCGCACGTGAGCCACCACGAGACTGGACGAACCATCACCAGCAAGGAAAAAGCACTGTGATATAGTCTATACAGAAGTAAAACTCAACGATATGACAGTGGAAAAGGTTTGATGTATTAAATCTATTCTTCTATTGAATTGAAATAAAATTTGAGTCTTTTACTTGAGTTTTGTTAAAGAACACATGTAGTAATAATAATAACAATAATCTTATCCTATCATATCCTGTAACTGGAAAGTCATGGGGCACCACAGATGATCGTTTAACCAGATTACTCCATCTTTCTCTGCCCTCAGCAACCCTCATGGCTTTGATCAGTTTCAAACCTGTCCATTCTCGAATGTTGTTCTCCCACCTCTTTTTCTGTCTCCCTCTTCTTCTGCCTCCTTGCATCGTGCCTTGCAGAATAGTCTTTGCAAGACCTGATGCTCTGGTGATGTGGCCATACCATACTATTATAATAATAATATAGAAATAGAATGGTTCATTTTTATGGACTATCTTCATCTTGGGATCACCAGTCACTAGTTCCCTTATCATGGTCAGGAAGCTCAAGAACGTTGTTACTCTATAAGAACCGGGTGTAGAAAAGAAAGTTGTCATTCGCACGTTGTTGCCACATATTCTATGGGTGAACCGTGTTATCAAATTAATCAAACTTGAAAAAAACATAAAACTGGCTCACACCACATCACGGTATCACCACGGCCACGAGATGACGTCATGACGATTAAACTCCAAGTCATCAATGCATATCTACGTCATAACCGCCATTAGGGTCCAGAGGAAACTCTCGCAGCCTGACGTGCTGCTCCACGCCGAACCGAAACTGGCAGGAGCCTTCCAGCTCCCATGTGACCAACCGCTTAATGATGGTGACGCCCTTGTCGGCGACCTTGTCATTGGCGGCCTTGACGACCTCGCTGATGTCGCCTTCCACGGACTGGACGAAAGAGTTGTTGTCGCGGAGGTTGGTTATGACCACGACGACTTGACCTTTAATTTGCACGGCCATCTTGAACTTGGCGTTGAACTCTTTCTCTTTCACCACCAGCTCCGCTATCGTCCTATGGCGAGGGGGTACCTGAACAACAAGAAGAAAAAGAAGAATAATAAAGTAAGCCTATGTTGTAAAGCACAACTATAAAGCTATTTGTTTGGTGGTTGTACTGACGACGACGGACAATCAATGCAGGCCTACTTTATAAAGCAGAAGTCTATATGAGAAGATTGATGATGGCGTCGAAGACGATGTAAAGTGACCGGCTGGTGAAGTGCCTTCAGTGTTACCATTAGGGCTGTTTCAGCAGATCAGGTGCGCCCCCTTTCAACCAAGTTCTGGTCCTCGTTCGGCTCTTTGCAGTCCGCTGGACCCTATAAACAATGACTAACTAATTAACTGACGACAATGATGATGATGATGATGATGACGATGATGAAAGCTTGTAGATGGCGCTACTGTCCACAAATATATATATGACATCAAATACCGTTCATTAGACTCACCCTGATGGAGCTATTTATAGACCAGGTCATGATCTCTTCCTTTGTGCTCTCGTCCGTGGATTCCATGGTAACCTCTCGCCCAAAGCCTGCCGTTGCCCCAGCAACCTCGTCCGGTAGACCCAGCTTGACCTAACAGCCAGAACAGTTGTTACCAATACAATCACAAATAATCAGGTCTGTCACTACATAACATGTGGGGGTGGGGAGGAGGAGGAACCTGGAGTAAAAAAAAAAAAAGGCTTGGGCGCGGGGGAACACAGACCTGGGGCGCATAGACCTGGGAGAACATATAGGTCTTGTGGGGCAGGGGTAAAACAAACATAGGCATGCTCCCGTTTGCAGTTACCTCCAAGTATACTCCTTTGGTGAATCCTTTGGACACGGAGGTTGTGCAGCAGGACACGGTGGTCCGTTCTGTCTGGAAGGAGTGTTCCTGCTCATGGTCTGTGTGGTTTTCGTAGTTAGATCTGCGGGACAGAGCGTCAGAACATGTGTAGGTGAAAGCCATAGATAAAGAAGGCAAGGTGTAGAAGGAGCAGCAGCGATGGGTTAATTGTATGTTGTTTTATGACAGTAGTTTGAGCGTGATGTCAGGAGCAGCTATAAAGCAACGAGACAGTCAAAGACATATTGATGGAGCCCGATTCCTTTGTAGCCTACATCAACCAACAGGACACTGTACGG
Source organism: Oncomelania hupensis (assembly GCA_036898135.1). Taxonomy (NCBI): domain Eukaryota; kingdom Metazoa; phylum Mollusca; class Gastropoda; order Littorinimorpha; family Pomatiopsidae; genus Oncomelania; species Oncomelania hupensis. The sequence goes on along the minus strand of CM072517.1, from coordinate 28,565,611 downwards.
ATTTTGGTCTTACCTGAAAACGATCTGCGACTGAGGCCTTTCCGCGAAGCGTTGATCTGCATATTCAGGCTGGGAGCTGTTGAATTTGACCCTTGCCCAGTTGACTTCTAACCTTACGTCCTCGTATCGGAGTTTCTGATGCTCTTTGATGCGAGTGCGAAGGAATGCGTCCCAGGCCCACACCTTAACGATCTCCTCCAAGTCGGCAATCTTGGACGCCATTTGCAATCTTGTCTGTTGGTCTGAACACAGAAACAAATTCAAGGCTGAGACCTTTCTTTACAATATAAGGGTGGCGTGCATAGTTCAGTTGGTAGTGTGCCGATTTCATATCCCAGAGGGATTCGATCTCGGTTGCCCGAAACATTAAAACGTGTTGTTAGCCCTGGTCATCTTACTGCTTCGATCAGTCCTGTGCACAGTAGGTACGGGGTTTTACGTGCTTGTGTATTAAGGATTAGGATTAAGCAGACCTATCATTCTGGGTCCAAAATGGCCAAAAACAGCAATACAACAACCACCATAAATATTGTATGATTACAGGTAATATATGGTATTGAATGCAGTCGATGCTACATTTCACCAACAATTAATTTCCTTTTTGTCTTCGTGATAGCAATTATTATTATTATTATTATTATTATTATTATTATTATTATTATTATTATTATAGGGGTGTCGGATAGCGCAGTGGTTGGAGCACTCGCTACTGTGTCGCAAGTTAAGCACCGTCCAGTGTGGTTAGCACTTGGATGGGTGACCGCAAAACGTGAAGCTACAAATGACAACGCCCCCAGTTGACTCAACTGTGACTGAGTACCCACTCTCTTAAGGGTGGGGAAGGTAAAGCAGCGAGGGAGAGAGATGGGCATCACCCTCATTACGCTGGCCCAAGATAAGTGTGATCTCCAACATCACGCTCCCCTACGGCCACAAAGCTATGGGACTACCTTTACCTTTACCTTATTATTATTATTATTATTATTATTATTATTATTATTATTATTATTATTATTATTATTATTATTATTATTATTATTATTAATCCCTGGAGAATGTGCTGTTCGATCGAAGAAGAAGCGCTGATCAGCGAACTATACGTATTAGTACTGATAGATTATCAGCCCTTGCTCCATTTGATACTTACCCAGATTTGTATCTTGAGCACCCCGGAAAAATAAATTCATTATTGATTTAGTAAAACCCCTGATCGCAGAATCGGGATTCCAGGTAAACTCTGACGACACGACGACTGATTGTCCACACACACAAAAACCGTATTCAGAACATTAATAGTTGCAGATCATTATTCGATTTGTCTACCTTCGTTGAAGTTCCATATAACAGTGCTAACAAGTGAATGTCTTATTCTGTATTTACAAAATAAATAACTGCACATTATATTTAACCCGTAAGGGTGCCGGGGGTTTCTGTATAAACAGTATCCCCACTTTCTGGAAATTTAGTTCTTTAAATTCCCACTGCCGCTGTCTTTCTCATTTGTCCTTTCTCATTTCTAGTGTTCTATCAATTTTTTATACTATGCTCTTTCTTTGCTAGACCAGTCACCTACCTTTTTTCTTAAAAACTCTTCTGGGGCAAAACTCCTCATTTGTGTGTGAGATCTGTTGTATCGAATTGGGAATATTGGACGCTTTCTGCCAATGGTCACTATGGCTTCCTATGATATTATTATTTACCGATGTAGGCATTTTATACGTATATGTTTTGTTAATATTTTATAATGATGTTTGTATTCTATTTTGTTTTTGTAAACGGGGGTTCGATAAATTAGTGTATAGCCTCAGCCGAATCAGGACCACAAAATCAAGACCACAATTTCGCTGAAAGAGGACTCGCCTATGATCCGCATAAAAGATCTGCCGAAACAACCCTAGTGGTAACACTGAAGGCACTCCACCAGCCGGTCACTTTTACAATAAAGACATCCCACGCAGGGGACGCTGAGGCTATACTCTAATTTATCGAACCCCCGTTTACAAAAACAAAATAGAATATAAACATCATTATAAAATATGAACAAAACATACATATAAAATGCCTCTATTGCCAAATAATAACATCATAGGAAGCCCTAGTGACCACCTGGCAGAAAGCGTCCAATATTCCCAAGCTGATCCAACAGACCTCACACACAAATGAGGAGTTTTGTCCCGGAAGAGTTTTCAAGAAAGGTAGGTGACTGGCCTAGCGAAGAAGAAGATAGTATAGTGGATTGATAGAACAGAGTAGGAATGAGAAAGAACAAAGGAGAAAGACAGCAACAGTGAGAATTTAAAGCACTAAATTTCCAGAAAGTGGGGATACTATTTGTACTTAAACCCCAGGCACCCCCAAGGGGGTTACGCTCAATGTGGACAATAGCAAATGTTTACAACAACAGCCTAATATAAACATTAAGCAAGCAAACTATACGTTTGGCAAGCAAATTACCTAATGTGAACATTAGGCACATTTCTTGCTTAATGTTCACATTTTAATTTACAGTTTGATATTTCATGGCCACTTCTATTGGTTAGCTTTCACATATTTTCTCACATTGTTTTGGTCATATTTTGAATGCGGGTACTGTTTTTTTTTAATGTTTAACTTGTTCTGCGTGCTGTCCACCGTTTTCAAATTCTTTTTCTAAGGAAAACAATTGTTGAAGCCACTGTCAGTTGGGCAATGTGCCACACTCAGGGTTCCAGAGTCGACCGTGGTTCACAAGACCCCCAAAAGCTCTTGGTCGTCATCCTACAGGAACAAGATGGAACCGTTGTCAGGAGGGTATTCTGGCATCCAAACTTACAGTTGCAGATCTCAATGAAATCGACAAATTGTGAAAATATTTCTCTTTTCAATGTTTGCCTTTTTCTATTTTCAGCAATACGTCACACACATGATTTTATTATTTTTCACGTAAGAGATTTTGAAATTTATCTTTGAAGTTTTCTAATATATTTTGTGAGGTTTGTAAATTAGTTATTACGATTACATTGATTCCAACATTTATCTGCTGTATTCTGTTATTCTGTTGCATTTCACTTAGTTTTGTTTTTTTAATCCTACCTTGTATTTTGAATACATTGCTATTCTATTGAGATTACTCTTGGCCTGTCTAAACTGAAAGGTTCTTGGAGGTTCAAAGTTTTGTCCGATGTTCTCAGATCCCGAACCTAGGTTGCTGAACCTTTTGGAAAAAAAATGGTTCAGGAATCTAGGTCCGGGATCTCAGAACCTCGAAAAAAAAGGTTTTGATCCTCCACGAACCTTTCAATGAAGACAGGCCATTACTCACACTCTAGTTAGTTAGTTATTTATAGGCCTATAGATTAACGTCCCCGGACACATAAGCGTATAGGGGACGATTACTACTCACACTCTCTCCAAATTGACGTGATTGTACGCATTAGCAAACCTGTTCATATCGGGCTAATAGAGCTGCATAATGTTAATATTAGTTTTTTTTTTGCCTAATTTTGACAATTTTTAACATGAGGCAAGTCATCTGCCTAATGTTCATATTAAGCAGTTTGTTGCCTAATGTTCACATCATGCAATTGTCCACATATTGAGCGTTAACATTGTACACTTTGTCTCGTGGTTCATGCACAAGTTTTTAAGCAAATTGACCCCTTTTTAAGAAACATTCAAACAAAACTTAATATTTTTTCTTTGGATCGTTACAAAGTAGACACTGGAATTGAAACTATCCTGGTGGAAGATTTTTCAGTATTTTGAAACGTTTGCGTTGTAGGCCTAGTTAACGTAAAAGTAATTGAGAGTTTGAGGCAGGTGGATTCTTGGGAACAGTTCACTAAAACTGTACTGAACAATTTGCCTTTCGATCCTAAGAAGTCGACCGTTTACTTCAAACAATAGTGAACATTTGACGCCGTAGTCCGTACAGAAAATAATGGAGGTTTTGAGGCATTGAGATCACTTTGGTAAGAAAACATTCAAACTGTTATACTAAAAGTTTGGTTTTTCTATTTCCAGCTCAAAAGCGTTATGAGTGTTTACCTTTCAACTCGACTCAAATGTGCTCAGAGCTGACTCACGTTATGCAGATCATCTAACACTTCATTCCCCAAGCTCTATTGTTTCTATAGTAGACTGTACAGCTCTACAGTGCTGGCTCAACCGTCAATGATGGTCCGTGTGGACTGACAAATGTTTGCAACAATCGTTTTTCAAGGAGACGTTACTTTTAGCTCTGCCCTTTAAAAAATGCCACAGCAATGTTTAAACACTCAAGTGGGCTGACAATGTATTGGAAGGGAGGGAAGAAGAAGAAGAAGAAGAAGAAGAAGAAGAAGAAGAAGAAGAAGAAGAAGAAGAAGAAGAAGAAGAAGAAAATTAGGTCTATTTTGTGCGACTGCTGCTGATGTTGTTCACAGTTGCAAACTGGTCAATTTTAAAAGCAGTGTAATCAGTAAAAATGACACGGAACATTTTAATATGTACCCGCGTCACAGTACAATAACAAAGCATAATCCAAAAGATATGTGACGATGGTGGTCGTTGGAGTGCAGCTGCATGTTATATACTTGTTGCTGATGTTGCGGATTGGCATAAAACGGCCCACGGTAAGTGCTGGAGTCAATATCAGCATAGGAATGAAACCGACAATTTAATGTTTTCGAAAGAATATAATTCACGCAACAATTTTACACTAAAGAAATAAACACACACACACACACACACACACACACACACACACACACACACACACACACACACGCCAATCCAACGTGTCGATAGAGGATATAGATTTGTATTGTTACAATAAATTGTCTGGGTATGTTTCTTGTTTGTGGCAATGAGCTTACTTGAGACATTGTATTATTGTCACATTAAAAGATGATAATTATAATGGGTAATGTTTTTTTCAGGATGACCGCAAAGCTTTGAATTTTAAGGATTCTCTTCCTTGTTTTGTAAATAGAGTCTACAAAAGTGCAATATACTTTTTCACAGCGGTGATATCTTTTTCTTTTCTTTCTTTTAAAAAAATCAAGCTTGATTCTATTAATAGGCTTATAAACAAACGATTTATATCAAAACAGTACTTTCCCAACAGTGTGTTGTTTTATTTAAAGGAAACTTTATCGTATTTTTTCGAGGGGGCAACAGTCACTATGTGTTTGAAACGAATCTGTGAAACTGACACGACTGCTATTGGGGCCCATCCGCAGTCTAATATGTTTGAAGAGAAGGAAATGTCTTTAGGAAAGCAAAATCAAACCTCGCCAGCATCAGACAATCAATACAGGAGAAGTATCTTCCTGATTACATTTGTCTTGCAAAGACAGACTGATGGCCTTGGTGGAGCTGAATCACTCTGCTCCTTCTTGGGGAAGGGAAGATAGGGAAGGGAGATAATGGCAAGGGAGGGGAGCGGTACTATGACCTTCAAACCCACAACTTTAGTCACCTATCTTCATCTTGCTTCAAGTCGTCCACAGAATCACTCTGCTCCTTCTTGGGGAAGGGAAGATAGGGAAGGGAGATGATGGCAAGGGAGCGGTATATGACCTTCAAACCCACAACTTTAGTCACCTATCTTCATCTTGCTTCAAGTCGTCCACAGATCTCTCTGTCTCTGTCTCTGTCTCTGTCTCTGTCTCTGTCTTTCTCTCTCTCTCTCTCTCTCTCTCTCTCTCTCTCTCTCTCTCTCTCTCTCTCTGCACCTATTCCCCCTCAATGCATTGTAGAAGAAAAGAAGTTCCATCCTTACAAAATAATTAAATGAACATAAGCCTAATGCGGTCTTTAATCCACTTCGCTTTTGCCCTCTCTCACCCTAAAACAAAATAAATAAATAATAAATAAATAATAAATACATACATTTAATTATTGCTGCTGCTGCTGCAGTTTATTATCCCTTTCTATCGGGAAACTCTGGGCCGCCTCCCCCGGGGAGAAGGCGTAGTCGCAGCCAATGGCGCGCCCAAACCCTACCTACCTAACATTATTTGTGATTTTTTTTCTTCAAATTTTTGCTGGGGGAGCAAACCGGAGTACCCGGAGAAAACCCCCGAGACGTTGCCCGAGTCGAAAGTAAATAATATTCGGAGAAACATAACGCCCATAGGCTGGCTCGATCGAACCCACACCTGTCAGGCGCCATTGGTTTCTGGCTTGTGGACAAGGCAAGTTAGTCCCGCCTTAGCCCACTTGGCCACAACGCTGGCTAAATTGAATTTATTATTAATTTATTAATATCACTGTCTGTGATAATAATAATAATAATAATAATAATAATAATAATAATAATAATAATAATAATAATAATAATAGTAATAGTAATAGTAATAATAATAATAATACTTTCTAGAGATTAAACACCAGCGCACTGCATCTATCAAATCAATTATATTTTGTTCATTTCAATACACATTTGACGCGATCTTGCCACAACGGGCCATATCATATAATGTATTACTGGCAACTGGAAGAATCATCTCAAATCAATAGGTAGCCTACAAAAGCACGTGACGACGGCGCTGATCGATCATTCTGGCCTTTCCCTCCCGGACACCAATAGTGAAGTACCGTTACCGCAGCTGTCTCGCTTCTCTGACCTTGCTGCGATCAATACATACAACAAAACGTGTCGCACGTGCCAACCTAACACAGTCGTGTCCTAAGTACAAGTACTCTTACGGCTAAAAGTAACTTGCCTCCAGGCAAGAAAACTAAGCCGGCAAGCGATTCAAATGTATTTCCAGACACTCGCACATATGATATAGCTGTTAATCAGCATTCATAAAGATAAGGTAGCAAGATGGCAAGCCATTCAGATGTATTTGTAGAATCTCGCAAACTTAACTGATGTGACGACACGAGTTTTCAGATGGTAGGGAGAGATACACTTTTTACGAAGTTACACTTCTCTGTATATCTGCTGTACATAGAATAGCGTGACCGATTTACTTTTGCGTATGAAAGTGCAGTTTCGTAAAGTCCGTGCGATTCATAGTAGATAGGGAGTCGGCCAATTTCGAATAGGGGTACGCGTAATAAAGAACGTGCATACTGACGAGAGCTCGACTGTTTTGCTTGTGGCCGGCGCAGATTTTGAAGGGCAGAGTGGTTTGAGATGCTATTGCGTGAGGAAGGAATTCTAACGAGACAGCAGCCCTGTGACAGAGGTCATCGTAGTGTAGGGTACTGTTGGAAGGGTGTGTGTATTGTTTTATAGCCACCCAAGGTCTTATGCCCTCGTCGGGATAAGGATGCGTAGAATTCGAAGGAAGATGGTAACTGCCATTCGCCAGTGAGTGTAGAGTTCCATACTTAAGGTGCGTGTGGTTCTCGATTGAACACCCACCAAAACTTAGTGTCTGTAGCAGAGCTAAGGTGTCCTCATCCTCAGAATAAATGTTATTTGGACAGTGAAATAACGTGCAAGAGCAAGAGAAAGAGACTCTCAAAAGACTAATCCATTGTGTTGTGCCAATGTTGTGACAGTGTTGTGTCGTGTTGTGGTGTTGGGGGTAAAGGGCGTCACGAGCCGAGGCCTGTAAGGTGTGGGCTGATGAGATGATGATGATTATTACATCTACGTGTTTATTTCTACGCATTATTCCCACGCTGTTGCCTTTGATGTGCCTGTTGTGCTGTACTGGTGTTGATGTTGTTGCCGCTGACTGGGTCCTAACCAGCCTGGGATGTACCTTTGCCTCTACGACACAGTAGTGTTGTGGTGATTTCTTACACTGCTGCAGGTTTTGCCTGTGTACCGAGGCAACACACTTCCAGGGGGTTTTCATGCCTAATTCATGCACACACAGACTCACATTACACGCACCTAAAAACATATCCATTTAGTTAGAAGAATCATCCACTTCGTGAAAGAGACTGTTAGCTCTCTGAGCTACTTAACAAGAACATTGAGACATTACTTCTGTGCCACAGCTTTGTCTAGCTAATAGTTCATGATTCAACGCCATCACTTATTATTTGAAGACTTGCATTTTGAATTGATTTTTTGATTTTGATTTTCTGTATACACTTTGTAAAGAAACTGTTGTTGTTTAGTTCTATTTGGGGTTTGTTGCAAGGGGAGGTAATTGTTAGTTAGTATTGGGACGGGGGTCTGTTTAGGGGTTGAGGGAAGGTTAGTGCCCATTTGTCCTGTGTTTGCTTGTTGATTGTTGAATAAAAGAGTGTGTGTTTGTACTCTGGCATTTTGTGTTAGTTTATTTTGTTTGAGTTTATTCTTTTCACTCGCTTTATGAGCTGACGTCACTGAACCCGCTCGGGGGACGTGACATTTTTGGTGTCAGAAGTGGGATTAACTCATTTATTTTGTTAGGGTATTGCCAGAGGTGTATGTTGTGTGTTTGAGTTGTTGTGTGAAAGGGTACGCAGCGGGCGGTTGGCGGGAGTGTGGGTGTATTGCACTAGGGAACACACTCGGAGTGCAGCATTAACGGGGAATTGGATTGCAGGGTTCACTTGCTCGCCTTCAGGGGTACGACGGTGAACGATTCCTCGGCTCCTGTGACTGTTGTGTTGCGTATTCATTCTGTTAGGTGTTTGTATCAGTTAGGTGTTATTTGTTTTGTGTATACTAACATCTGTTCTTCCCTTCTTTTCCGACATGGCTACGCGGGAGGCTCGAGCCGCGATGCGCCGCGACGCTAGGACTCGTAAGGAGGAGGCCGAGCAGGAGGAGCAGGACTTCCGTGATGACGGCTCTGTGACAGGGTTGTTGGAGGAACCTTACGCAGTGAGTACTCAGACCACTATGCCTAAGATGTATGCCAAGTCGCCCGGTGCACAGAGCAAAGTCGAGGTCGCGCTCAGCGATAGTGAGAGATTTAGACAGGTTGGGGAAAGCTTGGGTTTCCGTGATGGAGCGTTGGCACACTATGTCGTTAGCGAGATGAGAAGGGAGGACGAGCGGAGAGAGAAAGAGGAAGAGAAAAGGGAGAGAATGAGGAAGGAGGCAGCAGAGAGGTTAGTTAGGGAGGAAGAAAGGAAAGAAAGAGAAGAAGATCGTCGTCGAATGGAGGCTAGGTTAGAGGCAGAAAAGGCAGCGAGGGCAGATGAGAGGAGGCTTTTAGAGCTTAGATTAGAAACTGAGAGGGAAGACCGGCGTCGGTTGGAACAGAGGGTGGAAAATGAGAAGCGAGAAGAGAGAGAGGCTAAGGAAGAGGAAAGGAGGATGTTTGAGATGAGGCTAGAGGAGGAACGTAGAGCCAGAGATGAAGACCGAGCTGATCAGAGGGAGAATAGGGCTAGAGATAGAGGGGCAGCGTACTCAGTCAAGTTGAAACCCTTGGAGGAGAGGGAGGATGTGGAGGCCTACCTCCAGATGTTCGAACGGGTGGCAGAGATTCAGGGTTGGAGGAGGGAGGTATGGGCGGTTAGGCTAGCGCCTTTGTTACAAGGGGAAGCCCGAGATACGTACCTTCGTCTGACGCCTGAGCAAGCCCAGGATTTCGACATTGTGAGGAATGCGCTGCTGAAACGCTTCAGGAAGGACGCCGACTACTATCGTAGGCAGTTTCGAGAGGCCAAGAAGGAAGCTGCAGAGACGTTTCCTCAGCTAGTAGTAAGGCTAGGGTCGTTAGTGAAGAAGTGGTTTTCGCTCGCCGGCAAAGACATCACCGACGTAGGGCAGGTACTAGACACTTTCATTGGTGAGCAACTTTTCTCCATCATGACTACCGAGCTAGAGATTTACGTGAGGGAGAATCTACCTGAGACTAGCCATGCCGCAGCAGAGTTGGCGCAGCGCGTGGTAGATGCCAAGCGGGCAGCATCAGCACCGGCACCCGTACTACCCAGTCAGAGACGCAGTTTTCCCAGACGACCGGAGACTCCTCAGCAGCCTAGCAACAGGGGAAGTCAGAGTCAGAAGGTAGGGAGGACGGAAGGGGGTAGTGGGGTACGCCGCTGCTACCGATGTGGGTCGGAGAAGCATGTGGTCAGGGACTGCAAGGTCAAACCTCAGACAGTAGGCCAGGTTACAGTGGGACGGACTATTTCCACGGAGACCGCACCTCGGGCTAGCGTGTGTGCAATCAAACCTTATGATCCATGGGGCCAAGGTAGGGCGAACGGGCAGGACGTTCGAGTATTGAGAGATACGGGGGCGGAGATAGGGGCAGTCGCGAGCAGGTTAGTCAAACCAGCTGATTTGACGGGTCGGACTGTCGAGATTTGCTTGGCGAATCGATCGAACGTGGGTCTGCTACCTACAGCTTGGGTGGAGTTGGATTGTGCGCTGGTCAGGGGAAGAGTAGAGTTGGTGGTTTTCGAGGACGGGCCCGATATCATCCTGGGTAACTGGGTAACGTTTGATAGCGGGGAAAAGAGTCCTGTTTCCTTGTTCGGAGGTGAGTGCGCAATGGCTGCAGCAGTGCAGACTCGGGCGCAGGTGAAGGCCGAGAAGAAGAGGGAGGTACCCTTAGCAGTGGTCGAACCATCCCAGATCTCTGTTAGCACCCCAGAGTTGATCAGGATGCAAGAGACCGACGAGACGCTCGCGAAGGCGAGAACGTTGGCACAGAGTGGTGGGGCGATAGCGTCAGGTAGGGCGTCAGCTGAGTTTCGCAAGAAGAAGGGGGTGTTGTACCGGGTACACACGAAGAGAGGTAGCCAGGTCACGCAACTGGTAGTCCCGAAACAGTTGAGGGGGGGGATCCTTCAGTTGGCTCACGATCCACCCATGGCTGGGCATTTGGGAGGGAAACGTACCAGGGAGCGGATCTGGGGGACATTCTATTGGCCGGGAATGTGTGCCGAAGTACGGAGGTATTGCGCCAGTTGTCCAGAGTGTCAGAAGGTAGTACCGAGGGGACGGGTGAGGAAGGTACCATTACAGCAACTTCCGCTGGTGGACGAGCCATTTCAGAGGGTGGCGGTAGACATTGTGGGACCCATCAAACCCAAGTCAGATCGGGGTAACATGTACATCCTAGTGGTAGTAGACTATGCCACACGCTATCCCGAGGCTGTACCGCTCAAGGGCATAGAGGCAGAGAGGGTGGCAGAAGCGCTGTGGGAGATTTGGTCGAGGGTGGGCGTTCCTAGGGAAATTTTGACAGATCAGGGGACGCAATTCATGTCTGAAGTCATGCGAGAGATGAACAGACTACTGTCGATCCATGGGAAAGCCACCACGCCGTATCATCCACAGTGCAACGGTCTGGTTGAGCGATTCAACGGGACACTAGTGTCCATGCTCAAGAAGTTAGCCACAGAACAACCTACAGCGTGGGACCGCTACATTCCAGCGCTACTATTTGCATACCGAGAAGTAGCACAGGAGTCTACAGGGTTCTCTCCCTTCGAGCTCCTATATGGAAAGACCGTGCGGGGACCGATGGCTGTATTGCGAGACCTCTGGACCAAGGAAATACAAGAGGAGGAGGTAAAACTGAGTAGCCAGTACGTGGTGGATTTGCGTAATCGCATCGAGGAAACATGTAAGTTGGCACAAGGAAACCTCAGAACCGCGTCAGCCAAGCAGAAGCGGCACTTCGATAAGAAGGCGAAACGGCGTTTGTTCAACGCGGGAGATCAAGTGTTGCTGCTGTTACCAGAAAAACACAACAAGTTGCAGCTAGCATGGCGAGGACCGTACGAGGTGATCGAACGCGTGGGAGAGTGCGACTACCGGATCAGGATGCGTGGGAAAAGTAAACTATACCACGCCAATCTCTTGAAGAAGTTTCATACCAGAGCGACGGTGGCCACGATCGTCGTAGACGACGAGGGGGTAGAGGAGGAGGAAACTATGCCGGTGTTTGGGGATATTCCCGTAATCACCTTGACAGCATCAGAGACACCCCGCGACGTGAAGATGGACGACAACTGCCCAGAAATACGGGAAGAATTGCAGGAGCTGGTGTGGCAGTTTGAGGATGTCCTAACCGACTTGCCACTACGCACTACACTGGACGTGTGCGAAATACGTGTGGACAGCGATATTCCAGTGAGAACACGGCAGTACCCACTTCCCCATTCGCATCACGAGACCATCAAGAAGGAAGTGGAAGCGATGCTAGCGATGGGCGTCATTGAGAGGGCCAGTTCGCCATACAGCTCGCCCATCGTATTAGTAAAGAAGAAGGAGGGCACGATGCGTTTCTGCGTTGATTTCCGGAAGTTAAACAAGCACGTCGTATTCGATGCGGAACCATTGCCGAACATCGACTACTTGTTTTCCAAACTGTCAGGGGCCAAGTATCTCACCAAGATCGACTTGACCAAAGGTTACTGGCAAGTGCCTATGAACAAGGGAGATAAAGCGAAGACGGCATTTACAACGCCAGAGGGACAATTTCAGTGGACCGTAATGCCATTTGGGCTGAAGACGGCGGGAGCAGTCTTTTCTCGCATGATGCGGAAGTTATTAGCACCCCTGGGAATGTCGGAGATCGACAATTTTGTTGACGACTTGTTGGTAGCCACCATTACCAAGCAGAGACACCTGGAATGCTTGGCACGTCTTTTCCTTAGGTTGCGTGAGGTGCAGCTATCCGCCAAACCATCAAAGTGTTACCTGGGTTTCCGAAGAGTAGAGTATCTTGGGCACGTGGTTGGACAGGGAGAAATTCGTCCTGAGGTGTCAAAGATGGAGAGAATCCGAGATGCACCACGACCAACGACCAAGCGGCAAGTGCGCTCATTTTTGGGTTTAGCCGGATACTACAGGCGGTTCGTACCCAACTTTTCAGCGATTGCTTCACCACTACACGATCTGACCAAGGGAGGCAAGCCAGGGGCGGTACAATGGACCGAAGCATGCGAAGCTGCATTTTGCACACTGAAGGAGAAGCTGTGCTCTGACCCTGTGTGCTGTCTGCCGGACTTCACCCTACCGTTTGTGCTACAGACAGATGCGTCGGAGGAAGGAGTAGGGGCCATTTTGAGCCAGGACAGGGGACAGGGATTACAGCCTATTGCGTGTGCAAGCAAGAAACTGTCGAAACCCGAGAGGAACTATTCGACCATTGAGAGGGAGTGTCTAGCGTTGGTGTGGGGTGTGCAGAAATTCAGTCAATACCTGTACGGACGTACTTTCGTAGTGCAGACTGACCATATGCCACTGCAGTACCTACAGCAAGTGAAGAACACCAACAGCCGACTGATGAGATGGGCACTTCAGCTGCAACCTTTCTCAATGTCTGTGGAGCACATTTCTGGGAAGGACAACGTTCCAGCAGATTTCCTCAGCAGAAACGCTCAGTAGGTAGCATAGGGGGTAGTGAGAAATTCGCGTCGTAGTTAAGGTTCTTCAAGGTGTTAAGAACTGGGGGGGGGTTGTGTGACGACACGAGTTTTCAGATGGTAGGGAGAGATACACTTTTTACGAAGTTACACTTCTCTGTATATCTGCTGTACATAGAATAGCGTGACCGATTTACTTTTGCGTATGAAAGTGCAGTTTCGTAAAGTCCGTGCGATTCATAGTAGATAGGGAGTCGGCCAATTTCGAATAGGGGTACGCGTAATAAAGAACGTGCATACTGACGAGAGCTCGACTGTTTTGCTTGTGGCCGGCGCAGATTTTGAAGGGCAGAGTGGTTTGAGATGCTATTGCGTGAGGAAGGAATTCTAACGAGACAGCAGCCCTGTGACAGAGGTCATCGTAGTGTAGGGTACTGTTGGAAGGGTGTGTGTATTGTTTTATAGCCACCCAAGGTCTTATGCCCTCGTCGGGATAAGGATGTGTAGAATTCGAAGGAAGATGGTAACTGCCATTCGCCAGTGAGTGTAGAGTTCCATACTTAAGGTGCGTGTGGTTCTCGATTGAACACCCACCAAAACTTAGTGTCTGTAGCAGAGCTAAGGTGTCCTCATCCTCAGAATAAATGTTATTTGGACAGTGAAATAACGTGCAAGAGCAAGAGAAAGAGACTCTCAAAAGACTAATCCATTGTGTTGTGCCAATGTTGTGACAGTGTTGTGTCGTGTTGTGGTGTTGGGGGTAAAGGGCGTCACGAGCCGAGGCCTGTAAGGTGTGGGCTGATGAGATGATGATGATTATTACATCTACGTGTTTATTTCTACGCATTATTCCCACGCTGTTGCCTTTGATGTGCCTGTTGTGCTGTACTGGTGTTGATGTTGTTGCCGCTGACTGGGTCCTAACCAGCCTGGGATGTACCTTTGCCTCTACGACACAGTAGTGTTGTGGTGATTTCTTACACTGCTGCAGGTTTTGCCTGTGTACCGAGGCAACACACTTCCAGGGGGTTTTCATGCCTAATTCATGCACACACAGACTCACATTACACGCACCTAAAAACATATCCATTTAGTTAGAAGAATCATCCACTTCGTGAAAGAGACTGTTAGCTCTCTGAGCTACTTAACAAGAACATTGAGACATTACTTCTGTGCCACAGCTTTGTCTAGCTAATAGTTCATGATTCAACGCCATCACTTATTATTTGAAGACTTGCATTTTGAATTGATTTTTTGATTTTGATTTTCTGTATACACTTTGTAAAGAAACTGTTGTTGTTTAGTTCTATTTGGGGTTTGTTGCAAGGGGAGGTAATTGTTAGTTAGTATTGGGACGGGGGTCTGTTTAGGGGTTGAGGGAAGGTTAGTGCCCATTTGTCCTGTGTTTGCTTGTTGATTGTTGAATAAAAGAGTGTGTGTTTGTACTCTGGCATTTTGTGTTAGTTTATTTTGTTTGAGTTTATTCTTTTCACTCGCTTTATGAGCTGACGTCACTGAACCCGCTCGGGGGACGTGACAACTGAAAATCAGCATTTTTTCAAAATCGAGGATTTTCGAGGCAATGTTTTATCTCGCTTTTATCCCAAAGAACCAAAGTGAAAACATGAAACGATGGCCCACTGTCTGAACTATCTGCAAACAAAAATATTAACAAAATCGGTTCAGCCAATTTTGAGATAATGCGCTAACCGTTTTCATAATAATAATTGGCCTCTTTGAGGAAGGGCAAAGATCAAGGACACAAAAAGGCTCAATGGTGGTTTAAAGTATCTGTCAAGTAAAAAAAAAAATTTTTTTTTTAAGATCTAGCCAATCTTGAGATTCGGCAAAAATGTGTTTTGAACAAGAACGACAACAAAAACCAGCAAAACCAGCAAAATTCAGAAACGACGGATCGACCATTCCATACCTGTCAAGTGCTACGGATTTTTGCGTAGCGCTACGCATTTTAAACATTTTCCCATTGCTACGGCGTATCACAAAGCTGCTACGCAATTTTTCAAAAGTGACGATAATATTTTTTAACCAAGGGGGTTTTCGCGCGAAAGTAGTCTGTTCCGGTCGAGTCCGGTTTAAAGACACTTAGTAAAAGCACCGCACTTCCGCAACACGTGTTCGTTCAGAACTTCAGTCTACGATCAGTCTTTGTGAGGGAGAGACAGACGGAGTTGAACAAAGAAAATGGCAAAGCCTCCACCTAAAAAACTCAAACGACCAGGAAGGCACCTGCCTGAATGGGAAACCGATAAGGATTTTGAAGGCCTAGTGGAGAAGTCCAAAGAAAGTAGACTCAATAAAGTTTAGTAATAGCATATGAGTAACTCATATGCTATTACTAAACTTTATTGAGTCTACTGATGCATTAAAAAAATTGTTTTCCTTACCAGTGCTAGGAAAGTTTAGATCTACATGGAAGCCATGTAAATGATGTGATGCTGAACCTGGTCTTGAGACAAAATAGAAGATTTTCCTACCGATTTCTTTTCTTTTTTTTTTTTTTTTTTTGCGTTTTCACTTTTATTTTGAAAACCGTACATGAAATTTGAAAATGTTTATAATGATAATGATAATGGTAATAGCTAAAATGATGTGCATTAACAAGATTTTACAATAAATTTGTAAACACATTGGATGTGTGTGTTTATATTGGATGCAGAAGTTTCCAGTTTTGTTGCGAATCGCGTGATTCACATTAGTGCTACACCAAACCTCCATTTGCTATGGTTTTTCTGATAAATTGCTACACCACAACCCCAAAAACCCTTGACAGGTATGCCATTCCCACCCCTAACTGTGAACTTGTGCAGGGTTGGTATATAACATAATTATTTGTTATAAGGGACGGGAATAGTGAGAATGGCGAACCCACCTTTATGAGCTGAGCATGCGTGCGTTGAGTATTGAAAGACTTCACCGACTGATTCTTCGATGCGAGAGGGATCAACAGAGCAGAACAAAACCCGTGCGCACCTGCTGCGTCAATACAATCGCGATTTGCTTTGCAGTAAGTGGCTTACTCGCGTTGTTTCGCATGCATTACATTACATTACATTACATTATTATTGTTTTAGGTCCAGCGGACTCTTCCGAGCCAAATCAGGACCGGACAACCCCAGATCCGCATAAAAGATCTGCCGAAACAGCCCTAGTGGTAAAACCGGAAGCTCTCCATCAGCCAGTCACTTTACAATAAAGACATCCCACGCAGGGGACGGCTGAGGCTTCACCCCAACTTATCGAACCCCCGTTTACAAAAACAAAATAGAATACAAACATCATTATAAATTATCAACAAAACACATACCTATAAAGTGCCTACATTGCTAAATAATAACATCATAGGAAGCCCTGGTGACCACCCGGCAGAAAGCGTCCAATATTCCCAAGCTGATCCAACAGACCTCATACACAAATAAGGAGTCTTGTCCCGGAAGAGTTTTCAAGAAAAAAGGTAGGAGACTGGTCTAGCGAAGAAGACGATAGTATAGCAGATTGATAGAACAGAGCAGGAATGAGAAAGAGCAAATAAGAAAGACAGCGACAGTGGGAATTTAAAGCACTAAATTTCCAGAAAGTGGGGATACTATTTATACTGAAACCCCCGGCACCACAACGGGGGTGTTTCGCATGCAAAAAAACAACGTTGGGAAAAAATGTCAACGTTCTGCGCCTGCGCATTAAGAGATCCTAGGCTAAAATCAAAAGGACGATAAGTCCACAATGTCGGCGGCCATGATGTACTCGCAGAAAAATATCTATTTTTCCTACTCGCCAAAGTCACGTGACGGATTGTTTTCGCGTGTACTCGCTTCAAAGCAACTCGCTACTGGGAACAGCCTTTGCTCTGCAGGAGTTTGGTTTTTAAATGCTGATGCGTACTGAGCTATACTGTCAAAACCAAACAGCTACTATTCCTTGTTTGAATGAGTCTCATTTATTTCACAGTGAGGTATCCTATCCAATTCTATACTATCCTATCTTATCCCGTAACTCGGAAGTCGTTGGGGGCACCACAGATGATCCTTTAACAAGCGTACTCCATCTTTCTCTGTTCTCAGCAACCCTGATGGCTTCGCTCAGTGTTAAGCCAGTCTATTTTCGAATGTTGTCCTCCCACCTCTTTTTCGGTCTCCCTCTTCTTCTACCTCCTTGCATTGTGCCTTGCAGGATGGTCTTTGCAAAGCCTGCATGATGCTCTGGTGACGTGGCTGTACCATCGGAGTTTCCGTTTCTTCACCACTGTGAGCAGGTCATCGTGTTGTCCAATGGCTTGTGTGATGGTCTGTCGAACTTCTCGTTGGTGAAGTCTTCTGTAGCACTTCATCTCCATGCTTATTCGTTGTAGATCTGCTGTGAGGGTCCATGTTTCGCAAGGGTATAGGAAGATGGAGGTGACAAGGGAGCGCAGCAGCCTTATCTTGGAATGTAGACTGAGGGTCTTGTCTTTCCAAATTGGCTTCAGCCTTGTCAGGGCAGCAGTTGCTTGTGCGATCTTGGAGAGGACTTCCTGTCGGGACCCATTGTCTGATACAATGGATCCTAAATAATTCAAGCTATGCACTGTGTTGAGGGATTGACCTTGGACTTTGATGTCCGTGTTGATGCCATTGGAGTTTTCTTCCTCTCTGTTTTCGGGACATGCTAGAACTGATGGGTCTCCGTTTGGTGTGTGGTTGTAAAGGTAAGAACAGTACTCTGTCCATCTATCCAAGACTTCTTGTTCTTCTGTAAGGCATATGCCAGACTTGTTTTGGATCGTGGAGACCTTGGGCTGTTTAACACTTGTCAGCCGCTTCACAGTCTGGTAGGCCTTCTTGCTGTTGTTTTTGTTCAGACTGTTCTCTATTTCCAGGCATTGGTCTTCTATCCAGTGCTCCTTTACTGTGCGCATGCCTTTTCGGATGCCATTGTTGATTTTTCGGTAGGCATCAGCTCCCTGTGAGTGTTTTTTTTTATTTTTCATCTCTCTTCGCTTATCACACAGGTCTAAAAGTTCAGGTGTGATCCACGGCTTCTTCTTTGGCCATTCTTCAGCGATTGCACTGCTGTCTCAACATCTTCCCGGAGAATTGAGAGGATTTCTTCTTCTTCTCTGTTCTCTGGACATGCTAGAACTGATGGGTCTCCGTTTGGTGTGTGGTTGTAAAGGTCAGAGCAATACTCTGTCCATCTATCCAAGACTTCTTGTTCTGTTTTAGGCCTACGTCTGGAAACTACCATCGCTCAGTGAGACAAAAAGGGATATGTGTCACACGCAAGTATCGTAGGTGTGTGGCTTAAACAGTAGGGACTGCGTTTTAAACTAAACATACTATCCCTTAACTTATTAGTCCTCTGTTAGCTACAGAGGTCACATTTCATTTATATCCATAAGCAAACTATATAGTCAAATTTCAATAATGGCATCATCAACCAAGCTTAATGATTCCGTTTTGAACACACGTCAAATTCCGCGCTGCGGTCAAGTTTGTGGCTTGGAAATGTTTTTGAGCTGAATAAATAATACATTTCCATTCCGTTCCCTTCCAAATGTTAAATTTACACAGTGACACAAAACTAGATAGGTCTAAACAACAAAACCCAAATCACTGTGATCGATCCTATGATTATGATTCTGCTTTCAACACGTCCATTTTAAAAAAAAATAATACACACAACGACGCTTTACTGTGGCCTGAGGCATAGAGCGGTCCTAAGCACAATAGTCTTAGACAAGAAGACGAAACCGAGCTAAAAGGATAAACCACAGCAGCTACTCTATGCATGTATTTCGCTAAAACAAAAAAATGGTTATCAGGAGTTGCAAGTCCGTTCAATTACAATCGTTCAAGTTCAAAACGCGTTGTAAGTGACGATTTAGTCTCAGACTTCCCCACTTCTTGTAGTCCCCGTCTACACATTCTGTCCTGATTTTTACCGTCGCCTAATTATTCCGCGGCGTCCCTGCTTTCCTAACCCCAGGGCTGATGACTGGATGATGATAAATGTTGCCCGCGGTCAAGGGAGGGACGGCATCGGCGATGATGATGACAACACACGGCAGCTTTCTCCCCCACTGCGAAGCTGAGACTGACTAGCTCCGAGGCTGACGTTTGTTCCGCCTCCTCACAATTATAGTACTTTGTGATAAGGTAAGCTACTCGGCCAGTCTCAGCGAAGCTGTGTGCATATGCTTTCTCTTCCTGTGAATGTCAACCGAGGCATTAAGATTGCATGAGCCGCGCCGCAGAGAGAAAACGAGGCATTAAACTTGCATGAGCGCGCAGCAGAGGTAGTAATAGCGATGACCAAGTAACATCTGACAATAAAGCACTTCACGCAAAGTTCGGCGATCGGGCATTGTGATCACCAGGAGACAAAAAGTTTATGTAAAATACAAGTGATAAAGTGAGATGGGCTGCAGTTTATTGATAGCATCTTGGGTAAAATTCGTATTAGTTGCTGTCCTCCGTGGAATGAGAGAATGATATAAAAGATCTATCTCTCATTCTCTGCTCTCTCAGTGTATCAGCCGGGCTTGATAAAAACCAAAAGACTGATTTTCCAAAGCATGAGAAGACGCCTGAGTGAAAAACACCTTCATGGCAACGAAGATAGGAAGGAACATAAATATTGTGAACACCCCTGGCGCCTTACGTGGATGTGAGAAGCATAGCACGTAGCCTAATAATCTATAGTCTTATTATTTGTTATATAACACATAATAGGTTGAATAAAAAGACTTTATGATCTGAAGCAAAAGTATGCATGTTATGTGTTGACTCTGTATTGTCAAGTGATTACACGATTTTATTAAACCGTCAATAAAAATAAGGTGACACAAGAGATGAGTTTCATCCTCACGGCTGTTACATTACATTACATGATTATTGCTTTAGGTCCAGCGGACTCTTCCGAGCCAAATCAGGACCGGACAACCCCTGATCCGCATAAAAGATCTGCTGAAACAACCCTAGTGGGAAAACTGAAGGCTCTCCACCAGCCAATCACTTTACAATAAAGACATCCCACGTAGGGGACGCTGAGGCAATACTCTAATTTATCAAACCCCCGTTTACAAAAACAAAATAGAATACAAACATCATTATAAAATATCAACAAAACACATACATATAAAATGCATACATTGCTAAATAATAACATCATAGGAAACCCTAGTGACCACCTGGCAGAAAGCGTCCAATATTCCCAAGCTGATCCAACAGACCTCACACACAAATAAGGAGTGTTGTCCCGGAAGAGTTTTCAAGAAAGAAGGTATAGGTGACTGGTCTAGCGAAGAAGAAGATAGTATAGCAGATTAATAGAACAGAGCAGGAATGAGAAAGAGCAAATGAGAAAGACAGCGACAGTGGGAATTTAAAGCACTAAATTTCCACAAAGTGGGGATACTATTTATACTGAAACCCCCGGCACCCCAACGGGGGGTCACGGCTGTTGAAACGGTGCGTGAACGTACAGAAGTTAAGAGTACTCTTCTAGATAATATGTGGACAGCGTCAACATCAAAAGAGGCGTCGTATCAGTTCAGTGAAGAAAACGTTAATACAACAACCAACCATTAAAAGAGACTGGTCACTACCGTTCCTCGTCTGACTCGAGTATTTCCGCCTTGTTCACTTCTTGTATAACGCTTTACCTGCTCCAAGAATTGCTGAAGGCGCTGATAGACGGCATGTTTTACACACAATTGGGAACAAAATAATACGTATATGCGCCTTCAGTCACACTTTTTTTGTGAAATATGTGCGTAGTAGTAGTAGTAGTAGTAGTAGTAGTAGTAGTAGTAGTAGTAGTAGTAGTAGTAGTAGTAGTAGTAGTAGTAGTAGTAGTAGTAGTAGTAGTAGTAGTAGTAGTAGTAGTAGTAGTAGTAGTAGTAGTAGTAGTAGTAGTAGTAGTAGTAGTAGTAGTAGTAGTAGTAGTAGTAGTAGTAGTAGTAGTAGTAGTAGTAGTAGTAGTAGTAGTAGTAGTAGTAGTAGTAGTAGTAGTAGTAGTAGTAGTAGTAGTAGTAGTAGTAGTAGTAGTAGTAGTAGTAGTAGTAGTAGTAGTAGTAGTAGTAGTAGTAGTAGTAGTAGTAGTAGTAGTAGTAGTAGTAGTAGTAGTAGTAGTAGTAGTAGTAGTAGTAGTAGTAGTAGTAGTAGTAGTAGTAGTAGTAGTAGTAGTAGTAGTAGTAGTAGTAGTAGTAGTAGTAGTAGTAGTAGTAGTAGTAGTAGTAGTAGTAGTAGTAGTAGTAGTAGTAGTAGTAGTAGTAGTAGTAGTAGTAGTAGTAGTAGTAGTAGTAGTAGTAGTAGTAGTAGTAGTAGTAGTAGTAGTAGTAGTAGTAGTAGTAGTAGTAGTAGTAGTAGTAGTAGTAGTAGTAGTAGTAGTAGTAGTAGTAGTAGTAGTAGTAGTAGTAGTAGTAGTAGTAGTAGTAGTAGTAGTAGTAGTAGTAGTAGTAGTAGTAGTAGTAGTAGTAGTAGTAGTAGTAGTAGTAGTAGTAGTAGTAGTAGTAGTAGTAGTAGTAGTAGTAGTAGTAGTAGTAGTAGTAGTTGTTGTTGTTGTTGTTGTTGTTGTTGTTGTTGTTGTTGTTGTTGTTGTTGTTGTTGTTGTTGTTGTTGTTGTTGTTGTAATTTAGCCGAGGAAAGAAACGTGTTGTGATCTGCACAGTTGGTCCACGTAATTTTCATTTACTTACTTATCTCCATTCAGAAAGCATTTAGGTTTGGGGGGGCATGCAGCCTTTATTGTCACTGGGTTGAACTATCACTGCCTGCATCGTCGACGTCCTGGGTAGAAACACACGACTTGTTGACCACTCTCACTTCCCAACCCCACCCCACTCCACCCCACCTCTCTCTCTTTCATCTTCATCCTCATCTTTTTCTTCTTCTTCTCCTCCTCCTCCTTCTTCTTCTTCTCTCCCCCCTCTCCACACACACTCTCCATCTTTCGTGTATGTGTGTGCGCACACGTCCTCATTATGCGTTTGTGGTATCCCTCTATTAACCTCTTAGAGCAGAACACATAACCTCCACTCAACTCATCTCTTACGATTCTGTATCCATCGTATGCATGCAAAGGTCGTATCTGGATCGCGCAGACTTCCAGCCCAGCTCCAAATTATCAGAGACCATGGCGGAAGAGGAAAGGGCTCAACGTACAAAAGTTTAGCATCGCAACTGATACTCTGCCCGATTTCAGCCCCAAAACGTAATCTAACAAAATTGCCCCCGGACTTTAGAGCATGCAGCATAGAAGTAGACCTCTATAAAATAACTAAGATGCCGTGCATGGCGAGCCGCGCGTGATGGGAGATGCCGTGATGTGCTATCCCTACACTAGGCAGGGATAGATCAGTGGTCAGAGCGCACGACTTGTGTGAGTGCGTCTTGGGCGACGTGGGTTCGAATCTTGACTTCAGCAAACTATTGTGTGATTGCTGGATATTACGGGCCAGCGCCTTGAGAAGCTCTTTGAGCTTGTAAGTGCGCTATATAAGAGAAATCTCTTTCTTTACATGTTCTGTAGTTATGGTTGTATCAGATGTGTTCTATAGATATCAGGAAAATAGTCAGGTACTTTACGTATAGCAACATGTAAAAAAAGGGGGAAATGTTGCATGTTTTCTTGGCGTTTTTGTAAACGTTGAAAGTTTCTTACTGTTACATGTCTCTTCCGGACTATCCGACACCATTTTTACTGCCTTTGTTTTCCCGTTTCCACATCTCGGCAAAATCTTCTTCTTCCCTAAACTTGTGCGCAGACATAGGGCCTAATTTTTTTTTATGAACTCGTCTTATCTTTCCTAGCATAAGCTTAAAAACAGCTTCATGCTATCTCCAGGCTGCGAGTGGGCGCCTCGAGCGCCTTGAGTTAGATCTTGTATCGGCCAGCGCCTTTAGCTGCTACTGAGCTGGAAAAGCGCTACATAAGAACGATTCAATATTGTATTTTTTTTTAATTAAAAAAATCCTGTACCCTCCCATTTCCCGCCCCACCCTCCAGTAGCCGAAAATGAAATCTATTAATGTAGTGTACATGAGCAGCAGCCTAGCCAAGCCCTCTGTTCGACAGATCAAAGTCGGCTGAGAAGTACTGAAGTAGACCTAATTACTGCTGATTTCACAAACTTCAGTATACTGCGCTCTTATTTTAAAACTTGTGTACAATCAGGCTCATACATCGACCGCAATTTGCATTCTGCCCTGTGTGGTAGTCTTGTATGTATTCACCCGTACCGTCCTAAGCAGCACTCTGCAATAATATATATTTCTACAATTTTGCAGCAAGGTTGCTTATTTAAGTTATTACTAACCCTAAGCATATATTGCTTGTTTGTCGTGTTGTTATTTTTTTTCCTCTTTCGTGTTTTGTACAGTACACAAAAGACACTTAGTTCTTTATTTTCTATAAACAGTGCCTACGGGGTCCAGTGAAAGCGCGTAAAACAAGGCTAGTGATTACAGCAATAATTCTGTCCGTTTTAGCGTTGTATACATATTTATAAATTATCGTCATAATAGATCAGAAATTATTATAATGAAACTAATTATGATTCTGGAAATTTCTTCTTCTTCTTCTTCTGCTCTTCTTCCTTCTCCTCCTCCTCCTCCTCCTCATTATCATCATCATATTCAGCTAGTCTACTAAATACTAATAAATTATCGTTATAATAGATAAGAAAGTATTATTATGTACCAAGTTATTATTCATCTAGTTATTATTCTAACTTCTTCTGCTTAAGCTCTTTGCTACTACTACTGCCGTTGGTGCTATTATTATTATCATCATCATCATCATCATCATCATCATCATCATCATCATCATTGGTAGTTAGTCTAGATAATGCTGTCTAGCAGGCAAGGACTCCAGTGCTCTTATCTACACAGCAGACCAGCTCCGTGCCGTGCCAGCCTCTTAAGATCGACCTTTCGGCAAGACCGTAATCTATACTTCCTTGCATTGGTGAGTGAGATTTTGCACCTGTGCCTTCCCCACAGGTGTGCAGCAGAGCGGTATCTCTCTTTTCACTGACTTTGCCCCGTAAATTCCAATTTAATTCTGTATGTGCTTCGAGTCTATAGAATTTTGATGCAAAACTAAACGTCTCTTATCGAAGTAGGCTTACCGAATCCTAATCATGGTCCGTACACAGTATTATGATGATGATGATGATGATGATGATGATGATGATGATGATGATGATGATGATGATGATGATGATGATGATGATAATGATAATAATAATAATAATAATAATAATAATAATAATAATAATAATAATAATAATAATAATAATAATAATAATAATGGATGCTATCGGCGCCTTTTTTCTAAATCAGACTCAAAACGCGGCGATCTTTAACCAACATACACGCTCACTTGTTAAGACATTCCTACATATGCAATAAACACACATTCGTCACTCAAACATTGTACAAGTCGCTATTAGATGATGGAAAGTGGGGCCGGGTAGCTCAGTTGGTAAGAGCGTCTTGCTAGTAACCGAAAGGTCGCTGGTTCGAATCCCGGATTGGTCAACGTGTGATCATATTATTTTCCCCTTTACCAACAACTGGCCCGCTGGTGTCAGTATAAATCGGTCCAGTAGTCACCTATATGCGAAAGTGTCGTGTGACTATAATCTACAAACAACATGATGGAAAGGAAATAGAATTTTAGTTGTAACATTTGAGATAAAGTGCATTCAATTCCATTACTGAATGATAGGCCTATATAGCTATGTCTAGTGCATAAAAAGATGTTAAATCTATCACAGCAAATGATACTTAGAATCGTATGCCGTTTGTTGTCGACATGCGTACCTAGACTACCTACACATTTCCAGATTAATTACATCAACAGATAAATATCGCCTGATACTATGAAAATTATGTTTAGACAATGCGGCTGCAAGCAATGTCATCCAGGAGTGTGTTAATTTTCCTCAAACCCAAAACAACTTCTATGCACAACTGCCTCTCTTACACGTCTTAAAGCTTAACAGAATAGTTGGTACTTTTGCAAACAAAACCCTTCCACAATAAAATAATATTTAGACTAAGAATTAAATCAAGGCACCCATTATTTTAGTTTCAACACACATACGGACTTTTATGCAGGAACTACATCGTTTCTTTGTGTTAAGAGTCCAAACCACAATGATCCGAAACGCAGTGTTTTACTTACTCCTTGTCGTTACGAGTACATCCTAGTACAGTACAGGTGAAGACCTCTTAACTGTTCAAATGGTGTTTAAACTACGATAGGTGATGGAAGCAGACCGTGTAAATGCCGGTCGTGCCTCCATTAATTATCGTCGTAAGGGCGGCGTGAAAGGTTTAATACATTATTAAGGGTGACGATTTGTGTAGGTGTGTGGACGAGGGTGGGAGGACATGAGGGCTGTGGATAGGTCAATGATTATGCCGTGTTCTCTGATCATACATACATTGATAGTGCTGCAGTGAGGTAGTCGCCGGTGTGTCCTAGGCTGAAGGTCGCGGGTTCGATCCCCGCAGGGCACGAACTTATGTGGTTTAGGTACGAGATTCTTCAGGTCACCGAGGGTTTTCTCCGGATACTCCGGTTTCCCCCTCCCTTCAGTAATAATACTGGATGCCGTCTTTTTTTTATTTTTAAAGTATACGATTTCCTTTCCGTCTTGTAATAGCGTCTGTCCTTTACACCACATGTTTGAACGATGAATGTATACTTGTTGTGAAGGTAGGAGTGTATTTAACATATGAGCCTGTTTGTTGGTGAGAGATCGCCGCGCATTGAGTCTGATTTTGGAATAAGGCGCGTAAAATGCTGCTATACCGCGGTGGAATCAAATTTTATGGATGAAGACGGGAAGAACTCGCCATTATAAGCAGAAAATAGTTTTCGGTAGGGCGTTTGTAGTTATTATATGCCTTGAGTAATCTTACTTGTTCGTGTGTGCGTTGAGTATTGGGAGTGTGTTGTTGTTGGTGTTGTCGTTGTTGGTGTTGTTTTGTTGTTGTTGTTGATGTTGTTGTTGTTGTTGTTGTTGTTGTTTTGTTGCGGCGTGCTTATATATTTAGTTTTTATTTTAATTTCACGACTATTCACAGCTGCGATATTAAACAATAAGTATTGTGTATATGTGTGCGTGTGTGACGTGTGCGTGCGTGCGCATGTGTGTGTGTGCGTGTGTGTGTGTGTGTGTTTACGTGCGTTTGTGTTTGTTTTCTATGCTTCCACTTGTACAATAATGTAAATGTGTAGCGCTTGTAACCTTCGTCTTTAAACTTGTAGCCAAAGCATTGGAGTGCAGGTTTGGTGATTGGAAGAATGGGAACGTAATGTCTTAGTTGTCGAGGGAGGAGCGCACGAGGTAGGATGGGTTGAGGAGGAGGCTGAGAAGAAGGGGAATAAACACGCGGACTTGCTTACTCCACCTTACAGCTTAGCTTAGTCATCAGTGGAAACGATTTTGGAGGAAATCTTAACGGTACAATCTTAAAAGCTGATCTTGACATTGTTTTCGCTGGACCGTAAAATCGCTTTATAATGGAGCAGCAATTTGGCACCGCTTTTTTGTTGATCTTTTTTCTTGCCGACATTATTTGTGTTGCTTAGATTTTACTGGTAAAAAACAAAGGTAAATATTTTATCGTAAGATATTTTTATTGAGGGGGTTGGGATTAGGGTGGTGTGGGAGGGGGGGGGGGATGGCCTTCATCTTTATCTCGTCTGGTCCTGATTTGGCTCAAAAGAGTCCGCGGAACCAAAAGCAATAACAATATATTGTAATGTAATGTAAAGTCTTTGTGGGTGTATTTAGCTGAATATTAACCACTGAGTAATATAATACGTTAACGCACAACTCGTCTCGCCTGTGCACATATTGTGGTTATTGATTAGGGGACTACAGGTAAACCCTTTCTGACGTGCGACCGCGCATCCCATGGCCCACGTGACGAGTGATTCACAGTTGTTGAGCCATCGTAACATAATTAACCTGGTTTGTGCGCTATACAAATTGGGTAATGATGATGATGATGATGATCATCATCATCATGATCATGATCATAATAATAATAATAATAATAATAATAATAATAATAATAATAATAATAATAATAATAATAATAATAATAATAAATAATAATAATAATAAATAAGGCACTAACATTAACCCTCGCGTATTGTCCACACTCTTCCAGACAAACACTATATCACAAATCGACCACACAGACCTACTAAAACTGCTTGAAGTTCAAGTTCTTCACAGACAAACTGTGAACAGTAAAGACAGACCTTTGGTTTATTGATCCTAGCAGTATCAAAAACTTTTAAAAGTAATACGGTATATGCTGCCTCTGGTAGTAGACCTACTTCTGACAAATTCCCAGTCCATGACATTACCAATTCATTGCACGTGCGCTTATGAAAAAAAAATTCTGAATGAGCGGATACTGTTGGTCAATACCATGCACGTGCGACTGTTCCTTCCGAGCGCAACTGATCGATAGGTCGGCAGTAAGAATGGTTCAACGCTTCACGGTCGTAAATAGGAAATCATTTTAAGACAGCTTATATTCTAAATGTCCTTGTTTTCAAGACCTGTGTTGGTTCTGGTTGCTCCATAGGAGTGGTAATAGTAGTAGTAGCAGTAGTAGTAGCAGTAGTAAGGTACAGGTTAATAGGATGTGAAGTCTTTCTTGCTTCCTCAAAATACTTTAAAGGGGTCAAATATACGGGCAATTAACCTTTCAATGTACACCTTAATACTTATTCATCATAGCAGTTTTATCAATATAAACCTTATTCCTCATGATTGCACTGAAAACGTCTGCTGCATGGAACATCAGCGATTATACTAATAAATTATTAATTGTACCACGCCCCCTTGAATCATGACCTAGTATTCTTCTTTAACTGCAAACTTCCTCTGTTTGCTAATTGGCTAAGAAGGCATTGAACTATTTGCTTAAGCTAACTCTGTTCACTACTATATTTATAGTATGTGAGAGCAACAGCTGCATACAAAAACTGAGGGCAATAAATGATGACGTCACTATTGTGTCTATACATGTACACTGCAGTACAACACAGTCTGCTATGAAACATCTGTCACGTTGTCATAGTCATGAGACTTGAACACACACAAACACATTGGTCGGATGTTTCAGGTGATACAATCACTTTTAACTCACTACACAGTGCAGAATTTGTTCAGCGACGTGACAACAACAGATTTATCAATAGTGTTGCGTTATTTTTGGCTTTTATGCTTTTATTGCGCCCACGCCAAAGGCCGTTTTCCACTTTTATGTATGTAATGTGAAAGCTGCACCATAAAGACGTATTGTATTGTATTGCATTGTATTGCATTGTATTGTATTGTATTGTACTTGTTACACTCGTTTGGTGTTTTTCTATCAGTAGTTGATTCAGCCCCAATGCTGAAGTCCTGATAAGTGTAACTCGGATTCGTTTATCCACGCAACCCGTTCAATCAGCAACAAGGCACGGAGTCGTCGTATAAAGTTTTCCAATTTTATTCAGCGTACATCAACAACTGCATACAATCGCCTTTTCACTTTACTCTCCTCTCACTTTACACAGAGCATCCATTATATAGTTTTTCTCTCAACTGAGATAACGTCAGAACGTTCCCGATGACGCTTTACAACCAATCAAACTAAAGTTCGTCATCACTGACTTACGTCATACAACATTCTTTTCGGTCCAAGAATGTTCTCAAATATCTACACCTATCACGAAGCTTCGATCGACAGTAAACAAGCAAATCTAGAGAATTCTCCAATAATATCGACCAACTAAAATTACCAACGTTATACAAAGCTTCTAACCACAACGCAAAATCAAATCAAAGGTAAATACACTCTGTTATTGAATACTTTGCAAAGCGAAACGATTAGATCTATCGTGCGCGTTTCAGACATACTATCCTTCGCGTTTCAACGTAACAGTACTGTATTGCATTTGCACATGAAATTTGTCCCGATGTATGTGATAGGAATACGAGTTGGCTTTGAAGTCACGAAGAAGCATTTTAGCAAAATACTTTTTTTTACAACAATTTTGAGTCTGCTGCGTTGTTTTTAAATGTTGTTCTTTTATATTGTCTTCTGAATACGAATACAATTAGGCTATTGTCATCATCATAATGCACAAAGATAATGTTTTGTAGTGTAACACATCAAAATTAGGTAAATAAAGAAAGAGCATAATCTTAAAATGTTAACCATAATCACTCGCCGAATTTCTTACAAACGTCAATTTCATATTCGCATATGGATGTGTGCCCGGACATGTGCACTTAAAAGCTTATAGTTATATTCTGTTTCCTAAATCTGTTGTCATGTTTTTAAGGCGTATCAATTCATGAAATAACATTCATCTTCGCCGCCTAATAATACAAAAAAGAGACTCCACTAGCAAACAAAAACTCTTTTTGTATCGATCTAAGATCTTTACCAAGCGATGGCAATGAGCATTATCGATGCAGACATGGGGGCAGCCATCTTTGTCCCACTTTCTGTCGGATTGGTGGGAAAGAGCTCGATGACCTCATTAATAATGCAATCGACCTCGAACATTTTGGTCCACAGAAAACAAAGTAAACGCATAATGATCAATGTCATAATTTATTTTCAGCATAATAAATTCGTTTTGTCTGTGAACAGGGAAAACAACGTAGCCTAAATATATACTGATGCTGATCATCATTCTAAGCAGAATAAATGAGCTCTCTGTAGGAACTAACAGGACTTGAATAACAAGATCAAATGTTTGTATGAGCTGCTGTTTGTAGTTTTAGGAATGGCTGTCAAGCTTAGAAACTTTCAGTAAGACGTTTAATTTCAGCAGGGATTCAAAAAGCAATTTCAACGTTGAGCGTAGATCTACAGCCAAAGATAAATTAATTTAATTGTTGAATACATTCGCATACACATACCTTAGTTAAATCATGATGTGATCATAGGTAAAAACATATTTGTTTTTTGTAATAAACATGTTTTCATGTTTCCTTGATCGTGAAATGCCGACTAACTGACAAACAACGGTTCGTTTTGGGAAGGCATGAACATAAACGTTGACACTATTGGCGATATGACATACAGCAATGACCAACCAAGGGAAGAAAGAGCAGGGACCTAAATCAAGGCTGAACCACCAGAGCAATCACACTGCTAAGATGGACAGTCAAAATGGCCACTTTTATCATGTCAACCACGGGGTTAGAACCTGGTTCGTCGGTGTGCCAGGCGAACGCTCTACCACTACCGCGGTGGGACTATCGCGCATTGGGTTGAATTACATTGATTTTAAACTGAGATATTCTTGACCGTAATCCCAACACACCACTGAACGAACCTAGAGCCTACATGTATAAATGGGCTTGACAACAATTTTGTTGTTAGATACATCTCTTATAATCTCCACGTATCCTTTGTCTTGTATGGACGACACTGCTCTCTTGCTAATCATACCTACACTTGGCCAGTTCTTACATATATTTGTCGTCCACTCGGAAGGCGCAACCCAACGGGGCTAGCGTAGCGTTGTGTTAATCATTTATCTATGAATGAATGTCAGGTGTGTTATGTTTACATTAATCTTTTAATAGCTGGATTAGCCCACCACCGCTACCAGCATGACGTGGTAAAACTAGAGATCAGTTCTGATGTTTTAAGGAGTTATTGTGACCCACATTCATCAGCACTTTGTGTGACCCACATTCAAAGGTTACATATCTCTTATAACATTGTTGTTCGCTGTTTTCCTAAATCTGTTCAGATGTTTTAAATAAGGATTTATGAATTACACATTGTCGCTCGCTGTTCTCCTATATTCTGTTCTGATGTTTTAAGGAATTATGATTTATGCCTTTTCCCAAGTCTGTTCTGATGTTGTAAGGGCTTAATTAGCAACATTTTTTTTAAAATTAATGGGTTTGCACTAATCTCGTTAAGTACATGTTCAGGTAAAGATTATCAACTAACCTTTCGGCTGTTGGGGTAGGAAAAGAGCTAGCACCCTCCTTTTCTCACCCTCGCTTATTTATTTTTCCTGGTTATAACGAGGGCTGGATACCACAACTGCAGGTGAGTGGATGGGATACTTGTGCGCCGATTGGTTCCCTTGTACGGGCGTGGGTCGTGATTTACCGCATCCTCATAGTAATCAGACTGACCGCTGCTTAACCTTCGGGAAAAAAGCGATTTCTGCCATATTTGCTGTCATACAGGTGTTGTTATTGACATGTTCTGTTGTAATAAAGTAAGAAATATTGGTGTATGGATACTGTTGATAGGCCGGATAGTAACTATTGATGACGGCCATCCCAGCCTTTACTATGTATTTACAGTGAATTTTTCAGTTTGAGTATGTGAACACCATGATCTAGGCCAATGTTTAGCCAATTCAGTGCCATGCTTATAACCCTATATCCATGGATTGATGACTTATCAAACATAAGCTTCTATATATTCATCATCTGTAACTGGACATTGGATACGAGTCTAGTCATACAGCGATAGGGGTCAGCATGGACAATAAACATGTTTTAGGAACATTTATTGTGGAAGATTAACAAATCTCGTCATGTTGATCTTTCTAGACTGTTCCTACAGACATCGTCGAACGACATAAACTCAACAATATTAAAAGGCGGCGTTGTGTTTCATCCTGGTCTGTTATGGTGTGGTATAGCGACATAACATCCAACTAAGATCCGTCGCCGACAGACCATCTAATCTTTACGCACCTACTCACATCCAACCGTATCGACGATCAAAATGTTAGTGTATTGATCTCCTTGGACGTGACCAGATCTGTCCTAATCACATTCGCTAGAGCATAGTTGACGTAATGTATGTTAGGGACCTATTGAAATCCTATGGGCTACGTACGGTATTCGCCGATATGTGATCAATATACAGACAGCACTGTGGTCTTCCTGAATTGGTCGAAATCCTAGTCTTGGTTCTTTCATCGTAGCTCAGTAGTAGGTACACGTTACACAGTGCACAAACCTGCGGCAGATAGACAGCACCTTCAACAAATCCTTAAGCTGGTTCATTTATGCGGTTGTTGCTTTGTTCAACATATCTAAATGGCGGTACACGTTAACAAACCTGCTCTGTTGTTTTAAAGGACCTTTCGCTGAAAATCCCCCAATGCGTTGATTTGTCTCACACTGAACTTTTCTGACAGCATAAGATTTATGATAAACGGCGTTAATATATTAACCGTAGGCCACTGTGTTTCGGTTTACAACACCAAATAGACCAGTGCACTTTGAACACTTTTTAGGCAACACACTAATCACCTTTTATCAAAATATCATATCGAAATAGTTCAACACACACCACAAAAACACGCACGTACACACATACATACGTATATACACTCACACACACACACCATAAACACACGCATGCACACACACACACATTCACACACACACACACACACACTAACACTCACACAAACACACACACACAAACAAACACAACATTTTTCTTTAGATTCAGCTTGTAGAACAACACTATGATTTTTTTTCGAATTACAAAAACACAAAACAAATCTGCATCTCTTTATCCATAGACTACAGAGCAAGGAGAATGACTTTATCAAGACACAAGCAAATGCAACAAATCCTTGAAAAGGATCGGGTGACTAACTGTAGTGCAAGTCTTAGAACCTCGAACGAATGGACAATGATGGAGACAATGAACGCACGGAATAATACTAGAGAAACAGATCCCCATACAAACGGTACCTTGTGTTCTATTTGCCAGGCGTTTTTTTTTAATAGCAAAAACAAGCAGATTCTTTGCATTCCAAACTGGTTCAAATTATAAAAGTACGGCCTACACTTTAAAACTAACGTTAGAAGTACGTTTCAGATGGATACATTTTCATTGTTTCTCCAAATTTTATGTAAGAAATAGTCTGAAAATGAAATTTAAAAAAGACGAAGAAAAGATATAGCCTAGGTTTAATAAAAACATATTCCCACTTACCCGCAAAACAAGGAATATTTGTTCACAAAATCATCCAACAGTCCAAAGAAAAACACGATTCTTTACACACTTTCCATCGATTTTTTTTCCCCTTAGCAAAACAAACTCGTACTAACACTCAACCTGCCCGACCTGACATCACTTTTATACTGACTGACTGGAAAAGCAATGGCCGCCTTTCGGAGAGAGATAGAGAGAGAGGAAGCTGTTGCTCTTCGCGAAGGTCTGGTGAAACAGACGAGCTTTTCCATTGGTCGTTAGTTCACGTCTGCAACAACGCGCGTAGCTTGCGGAGTATTGCCCCTTGGCGCTGAAGATTCAGCGATTAGGCGCGGAAGAGATTGTACCAAAGTATGAATGCTGATTATTGTATTGTAATTTGGGCGAGGTTGTGAAGGTATATGTTGGGTAGAATGTTTGAACAATGTATTGCTTTCTTCTTCTTCTTCTTCTTCTTCTTCTTCTTCTTCTTCTTCTTCTTCTTCTTCTTCTTCTTCTTTCTCGTCCTCCTACCCACCACCATCATTACTATTATCATTGTCATCGTCATCATTATTATTATTATCGGCCCCATCGTCGTCGTCATCGTCATTGTCGTCTCATCATCATCATTACCTCCACTATTAACACCATCTCTGCTTCTGCATACTTCTTTTTCTTCTTCTTCTTTTTCTTCTTCTTCTTCTTCTTCTTCTTCTTCTTCTTCTTCTTCTTCTTCTTCTTCGTCTATGCTTGTGATTTCTTTGGTTCTCGGCCTACTAGATACACTTCCGAGCTTGATTGTTTTCCTTGTCTTAGTATTCAACAAGTCGCTGGAATCTGAGTATGATTTGAAAGTCATTTTCCTTGTTAATATAATCTTTCTATTTTAAACAAGGAAGTGACGTGAACTGGCTCTAGTACTACATATAACTCGCTATTTTAGAAAAGCCTTTTGGTTAAATAAACAGCGGCGTAACGAAAGAGGAACCTAACAAGTACCATAGGAATCACAACGACAGACATAGAGAGAAATATTTGGGATATTACAACGTAAGGAAGCTTCTGTATTTTCTCAAAACAGATATGACATTCAAATACTTTTGTTTATTCTGTCGAGGGTAATAACGTTTTAGTGATGTACAACCTACACTTATACACCTTTACACAGTAGGCTTATAACATAAAACAGTTTGGAAGTTATGGAAACTGCATTACAAATGTGCATAAAAACTCACTGCGTTGGTTCTGAATCTGCATCTGCCGTAGATTCAAATACCACAGATACAAGAATTGTGCTTGAACAGAATTTTGTAGAACAATAATACGCAGCAGCGATCAACACCTCAACCATTCTGCTGTTCATAAACATCTAATTGCATGTCTTGTATTGCTGTCCCCCGTGGGGGTGCTGGGGGTTTAAGTATAAATAGTATCCCCACTTTCTGGAAATTTAGTGCTTTAAATTCCCACTGTCGCTGTCTTTCTCTTTTGTTCTTTCTCATTCCTACTCTGTTATATCAATCTACTATACTATCTTCTTCTTCGCTAGACCAGTCACCTACCTTTTTCTTGAAAACTCTTCCGGGACAACACTCCGTATTTGTGTGTGAGGTCTGTTGGATCAGCTTGGAAATATTGGACGCTTTCTGCCAGGTGGTCACTGGGGCTTCCTACGATGTTATTATTTGGCAATGTAGGCATTTTATATGTATGTGTTTTGTTGATATTTTATAATGATGTTTGTATTCTATTTTGTTTTTGTAAACGTGGGTTCGATAAATTAGAGTATAGCCTCAGCGTCCCCTGCGTGGGATGTTTTTATTGTAAAGTGACCGGCCGGTGGAGTGCTTTCAGTGTTACCACTAGGGTAAGAAAAAGGAACATTGAGGTTTAACGTCTACACCCACCATTGGCGATATGGCAGACGGGGATAACCATCCCAGGGAAAGAGGGGTAGGGACCTAAATCAACACTGAACCACCAGAGCAATCATACTGCTAAAATGGACAGTGAAAATGGCCACATTTTTATATCGCCCACCACGGGATTCGAACCTGGGTCATCGGCGTGCCAGGTGAACGCTCTACCACTTGAGCTACGGCGGTGGGACCACTAGGGTGGTTTCGGCAGATCTTTTATGCGGATCAGTAGCGAGTCCTCTTTCAGCGAAGTTGTGGTCTTGATTTTGTGGTCCTGGTTCGGCTATACTGGTCCTGATTTGGCTCGGAAGAGTCCGCTGGACCTAAAGCAATAATCATGTAATGTAATGTAATAATCATGTAATGTAATGTAATGTAATGTAATGTCTTGTATTGCTGATAATCTGGGGAGTGATACGATGGGCCTAGGCCAGCAAGCGGGCGCCTTGGGTAGCTTAAGTTAGATCCTGTATTGGCCAGAGCCTTCAGCAGCTCTTGAGCTGGAAAAGCGTTCTTTAGGAACAGGTCCAAAATTCTGAAGAATGAATAAAGCACAGACAGAGCATCCTTTATTGCCCAGTGACGAACGAGTATGCACACAATGATGATGATAATAATGAGGATGATGACGAGCAGAGAGAAAGGAAGAAGAGAGAGATCACTTCGCGATATCGCCTCTATGAGAAGTGATGTACGGTGGAGGAGTTACGTCCCTTCAACATCACCTGGGCTTGCTTTCGGTTCTTAGTCTCTTGTCTATATATGGGGTTTTTTAATTATATTTAAAAAAAAAATGTTTTAGACCGCGATTTTCACCTTTTGCTGTTGAAAATGTTTGAAATAAGGCTTTTCAAATTTGAGAAAATTTTTTTTTATGCACATCTGTTTATTTTTTCATGATTTGCTGCCTCTTGACCGTAAGGGTGTTATGAGCGCTTCCTAAACTGTAACCCGTGATATAGGTGGCTTTTGCATTGTTTTGTTGCTTGAAATAAACAGTATGTATAAGATAAATTGAGTTAAAATAAAAATAATAATAATATTTAAAAAAAAACCACACACTAGTCTAGAATATGTGTCATACATGCGTAATTTATTTTTTGTTCCGTATGGGGTTATACAGCATACGGATTGATTGGCAGTTTTAGTGTGTATAATTTGTGTGTGTGTGTGTGTGGGGCTGTATTCATGGCGTTTTGGGTTTATAAACCTTGCACACTTAGTATACAATGGGTTCACAAACAAAAATGGGGTACCAATTTGTAAACCCATTTTGTTTTCCATTGAAATGCGCTGAAGTGCTCTTTAAGTGCATGCAAGTGCAGTTGTAGTGCATGGAAGTGCAGTTGTAGTGCATGTGCACTTAAAGTTCACTTCGCGAAGTGCAGTTGTAGTGCATGTGCACTTAAAGTTCACTTGGCCAAGTGTAGTTGTAGTGCATGTGCACTACAACTACACCAGGTCAAGTGTAGTTGTAGTGCACATGCACTACAAGTACACTTGACCTGGTGTAGTTGTAGTGCATCTTCCAGACGGGTAGGATAAGGAACTTTCCTCGACGATTAGGGTAAGGCAGTGCCTCGACGATTAGGGTAAGGCAGTGCCTCGACGATTAGGGTAAGGCAGTGCCTCGAAAAGGGTTAGGGTCAGGGCTAGTTGCAGCGCTGCAACTAGCCCTGACCCTAACCCTTTTCGAGGCACTGCCTTACCCTAATCGTCGAGGCACTGCCTTACCCTAATCGTCGAGGAAAGTTCCTTATCCTAGCTGTGTTTTTGAACAAACTTGACCTACTTCGTCTCTAAGAGGCGAGGAAAATTGCTAAAAGTAGCCGTTTTTCGAAGAAAGTTGACCTAATTCGCCGCCTAAGAGGCGCGAAGTACGTCAAAGGACCCCATTTTGACATGAATACAAGCATGTGTGTGTGGGTGTGTGTGTGTGTGTGTGTGTGTGTGTGTGTGTGTGTGTGTGTGTGTGTGTGTGATATAGAAAGAGATGGAGATCGAAATATAAATAAAGATATTGACTAATTCGAAACGTAAATCTAGTTGTGCACACGGAAATTCATTTATTTACAAAAATATGCTTCGATTGATTTCAACATAATAATTAGGGTACGTAATTATTATACTCTCTCTCTCTCTCTCTCTCTCTCTCTCTCTCTCTCTCTCTCTCTCTCTCTCTCTCTCTCTCTCTCTCTCTCTCTCTCTCTCTCTCTCTCTCTTTTTTTTTTTTCTCTCTCTCTCGTATTTAAAAAAAGGTGAACAAGGCAACTTTTTGTGATCACAAATGAAACCATCCTGCAATCAACCCTATATATTTCATTCAAATTGACAATACATTCAGTGAGTCCTGTGACAAAATAAAGGGTTGGCATCTGTGTTTTATATTAGAATATTCTGCCACAACCTAATTTAATTATAACAGGATACGAAGTTGAGGAATTACAGACACAGTTTGGTGGACAGCAAATAACAAGCCGCTGAAATTTTACTTTTCTCATACTGTCTTACAATCTTTTTTTTTTTTTTTTTAGGGCTAATCCAAACCGTTTCTTACACGAAACATCACCTTAGTTCCAATCCGTCTTGTATCATTGACAACCATTCATTGACCGGTCTTGGTCATCATAATTCTTTTATATCACGATTCTTGTCTGTCAGAATAGATCTACAATTTCTTCAAGAACTTACCGTTCTTCTTCCTTTTGGAAACCAAAAAAACTCTTCCCCTTGCATGCTGCCTTTAATCTTGCGTTTGTGCAGTTCAAAGCTGCACAGTGGTCACCGTAACTCTTCCTGCGATTTATTTTCCCCCTCTCCATCAGATCTTCGCTCTGTGACGCAGCCATTTTCACACATGTTACAATCAAGTCGCATAACTCGTGACGCGTCATCACACCAAAGGCGTCACTGCGCGGTCTAAGTATTCCTGGTCTATGTGACGAGCCTATTAATATAGCGTTTTCCCCCCAAATGTTCTGGTCAGTTAAGTTCAGGAAAATTCTACTATCAAAATTAATTACAACTACACTCATCACAAACAAATCATACTACATGCAGTTGGACAGCTGATAACATGTACAATAAAACTGATCATAAAAATTCTAGACATTATACTAAGAACTCATCTTACATTATCGTAAACAGAGGAATCGTGACTGAACACAGTTTTGTTCCACATAATAGATTTCTTTCAACCGTAACTAACAACAGCAACAACAATAGTAGTTGTAGTTGTAGTAGTAGTAGTAGTAAGCCTAGTAGTAGTAGTAGTAGTAGTAGTAGTAGTAGTAGTAGTAGTAGTAGTAGTAGTAGTAGTAGTAGTAGTAGTAGTATTGGATAGTATATAATCAACCCCTCTCATCCAACTCTCTCTCCTCTTCTCCTCCCACCCCTTCCCGAGCCCATTGAGTCTCTGGAACCGAACACTAGCCATTGTAAACAACTGCACTAAAACTAAAATGAAGACTGTTTATGTAGATCTACATACTAAGAATGAAAATATTTACTGTTAGTGTATAGGACTAGCCTGCGTGCGGCGATACCCAGGTGTTTCTTGGCTATAATGGAACCAATAAACCTTGGTGTTCAATGAGGTAGCTTGGGGTCTTCCAAGTGGTGAGTTACGTTAGAAGGTGACCGAATGTAGATTTCACCCATCTGACCTGACGCCTCAAAAGTTTGGTGTAATTGTGTTATAATTGCTTCTTCTTCTTCTTCTTCTTCTTCTTCTTCTTCTTCTTCTTCTTCTTCTTCTTTTTCTTCTTCTTCTTCTTCTTCTTCTTCTTCTTCTTCTTCTTCTTCTTCTTCTTCTTCTTCTTCTTCTTCTTCTTCTTCTTCTGTTGCTGCCGCTGCTGCTTCTTCTACCAACCCTTCTCTTCCATCTTCTCCCTCTGTGTTGACCACTCCGCCTTGGTGTTGTAGTACTCCTTGTCCTGGCGCTCTTTGTATGGATCTTCCGTGCTTTCTTTTTCTGTCTTTCTCCACCACCCTCCTTTCCTCATTTCTTGTTGCTTCTTTCCAACCTCCTTTGCCACGATCTCCACGTTTGGCAAGTTAAAAATACAAAAGTTATAGCATAACATGGGGTGTGGTCATGAAGAAAGACGTCGACAGGATTAATAATAATAATGGGATTTATATTGCGCACATTTCCAACAAAGTTCA
The DNA here is from genome assembly GCA_036898135.1 of Oncomelania hupensis. Taxonomy (NCBI): domain Eukaryota; kingdom Metazoa; phylum Mollusca; class Gastropoda; order Littorinimorpha; family Pomatiopsidae; genus Oncomelania; species Oncomelania hupensis. The sequence continues at coordinate 28,526,319 of CM072517.1, read as the reverse complement.
TGGCGCGAAGAAAAAGAGCTAAAGGAGCACACACAGCTCTAAAAGAGCACACGCAGAACAAACGACAGTACATCAACTGGGAAACACGTTAATAGTCTACAGAGCACTCTTGGAAATGACTAGTTCAGTGGGGAGTAACATTTGCGAAAAATGTGTGTCTTAAGCTGGGTCTTGAAGGCGGGGTGGGATGAGAGCGATCGGAGTTCGAGGGGAAGATTGTTCCATGCTGAAGGGCCGGTGTACGTGAAGGCTCTTTCGCCAGCGGTGGTAAGTTTGGGTCGAGGAATTTTGCACAACCGTGTGTCGGCAGTGTCACGCGCCGGCTACCATACATTTTTTTAAACTGTACATAAACCCGTGCTTTTCGTAAGTTAGTTGCTATTTCTCGTTTAGCTGTCAATTCCGAGCAAGAGTGCACATGTAAATGATATAGAGAGAGGAAACCAGCTTAGGCCTGGTCGACCGTTTGCTGAGCATATTCACTATTCTAGAAAGTTACAACGGGTATTATACTGAAGTGATAGAGGTCAGTCAGTCAGGAAGCGTCAGAGAAGACGGATGTCCGCACTGTGGGTAGGACTAGGCGTATATCTATGTTTGATATCCTTAGTAAGCAGTAGTGGAAACTCTATTGGTTCCCCTGCAAAGCCATTTTCAGTAGCCCTGACTTGGATGCCCTGTGACCCGGAGGAGTGCGGCGGAGACTGAAGGACGCCTCAACTTGTCTTTGTCTTGTGTTGTGTTGTCTACGTCCCAGTTGGGGTTTCATCACCAGTGGAGGTAAATACTCATGTTTTTCTTTAGTGGCGTGCTGCATTCTCTGGTGTATGAGTGTGTAAATAGGTAAGCGTGTAGAATGTAATATTTTTCACCATTATGTTAGGTCAGCGTTTTGGGGTAAAACGTTCATAGGGGGAATTTTATTCTGTTATTTTATGATGGATTTTTCTTCTTACTATCATTTATTTAATAGTAAATAAATTATTGAATACAGTATAATCGTTTTGTTAAACGAAGGGAGAGAATTATTCTGTACATATACATTGCTTTCATTATTTTTGCAAGGGAGAGAATGTGTCAGTAAATTATCAGTATTTTTAAAAGGAAATTTAATAAGTATTTTAGTAGAGGAATGACTGCATTTAAAATGAAATATAAATTGAATGGAAGTATTTTTCATTGCTATATCATCAAAGGTTTGATTGTGGTTAGTATCTAAACAATTGTTGAATTTCATCTCTTATGTATTTTCATAAGGCATGATGTGAATAGTTAAGATTGTGTACGATGAAGGACATTAAATAATCATGAATCGGAACACGTATGAACAATGAAAACATAGACATTGATATAGTTTTTGTGTTACGATTTTATTCATGATGACGTTTGTGCGCGGAAAACAGTGAAGACAACACGATGGTGACAGTTTTGGCAAATATAATCGTGTTGGCAAATGTTAGGATATCTGACTGTATTTTCAGTGCACTGACGTTGACGTTGATGTTGATGCTGATGCTGATGCTGATGATGATGACGATTGTTTTGAACATCTGCCGAGACGATCTGAGCGGCTGAGGTTGAACTGATTCTGGTTCCGGTCCGACTTGGGTTGGACGCTGAGAGGTCTGGTCAGCTACGCAGGAGCCACCCAGCCGAGTTACCTTCCCCCTGTACCGAGGACCGTGTGCGGTTCAGATGGGAACCGTGTGAGGGCCGCCTATGCGTTGCCGTGTCTTCAGGGGTGGTAATTCTGTATCGTCTACAGGAAGGTTTACGTCAAGGAGTGTTTCATTCTAGTTTGGAAAAGAGACCTGGAAAAAAGTGCTTAAAAACGACTTTGAGTAATAGCTTATGAAAGTATAAAAAGAAAGGCCTTAATATGCGTATATTTTTCTAGAGTTTTTTTGAACAGAGCGAATATAGAAACAAGTTTTCATAAATCAGTTTGTTTATGTTCAATTCATCATTGCATTTGTAAACATCATTTGTTTATTGTTAAATATGTTGTGTATGCTTGTGAGTATGAGTGAGGGAAGTGTGTGCTGTTAGAGGGACGGGTGGGTAGTTAGTACGTTTGGGGAATAAAAGAGTTGTTTCGTTAATTTACCACTGGTGTTTGTGTTCTTATTTAGTGTGTGGGTGGGGTGTGCTCGGGTCGTATGGACCAACAATGTTCGCGGGATGCTGACTTACGTTAGCGTCACGTGACATTAATTGGTGGCAGCGGTGGGATTGAATAGGATTAGGGGGAGGTCACTGTTTAGGTAATTAGGTAGAGTAGTGGGATTTGTGTAGTTGTGGGTACCAGTGGTCGTGTGTGTACGTGTTTGTGTACGAATGTGTTCTAGCGGGCGGTTGGCGGGAGTGGGAGTGTGTTGCACTGAGGGCCACGGCCAGAGAGTGCGGCACGCGTGAACGGAGGGGGGCGTGAGTGTTTGCCTCCTGCCATTTAGGTACCAGGTGGTAGGAACCCTCTGGCTCTTGTCGTTGTCTGTCTAGTTATCATTCGTTGTCTAGTCCTAATCGTTTTCTGTTTTTTTTGTTGGCCAGGTGTCCTGTCGGGAACCGTCGTCACCACAGGGTCGCCGGGCATTCGTGTCAGGGATGCCGCCAAAGAAGGAATTACGACCAACTCGGACGGGGCGTGGCGCCACCGCGGGGCCCAGCGCTGAGTCCGCGGGAAGCGAACCGGGGGACGAGTCCCAAGGCGAGGGAGGAGCCATTTTGGCTACCCCATCAGGGAAGAAAACCACAGTGAGTACGCTTACTCATACCCCTGGTGCGACAGGTCTGACTCTTGGTGATAACCCGGAAATTAAGGAGGGGTTAGGAACTAGGGTAAGCCCACATGAGCACATCAAACAGTTAGGGGAGAGTTTAGGCCTCACGGGTGCGGCATTAGCGCAGTTTGTGATAGCCGAGGTCAGGCGTAAGGGAGAGCAGGAGGTTGCTGAGCGTCTGTTGGAACGTAGATTAGCCGCAGAACGGGAAGCTCGACGGGATGAATTAGCAGTGGCCGAACGTAGAATAGCTGCAGAGAGGGAAGCTGCAGAGCGTAAACTGGCCGCAGAACGAGAAGCTCGTCAAGAGGAATTAGCAGCCGCAGATCGTAGGTTAGCCGCAGAGAGGGAAGCTCGTCAGGAGGAATTAGCAGCCGCCGAGCGAAGGCTGAAGTATCAGATAGCTGCGTCAGAGAAGAAATCCGAAGAGGATAGGAAAGCGTCAGAGGCGAGTAAGTCCTTTTCATTAAAGATGAAGCCGCTAGACGACAAAGAGGATGTCGAAGCGTACCTACAGATGTACGAAAGGGTAGCCGTAACGCAAGGTTGGCCGAAGGAGGTGTGGGGGGTACGTTTAGCTCCATTGTTACAGGGAGAGGCCCGTGACACCTATCTCAGGTTAACTGTTGAACAGAGTAAGGATTTCGAGGTGGTAAGGGGGGCGTTGCTTAAGAGGTTTAGGCGAGACGCCGAGTACTACCGCCGTCAGTTTCGAGAGTCTAAGAAAGAACCTGCAGAAACTTTTCCTCAGCTGTATGTTAGGCTAAGGACCGCAGTAACGCGCTGGTTTGCTTTAGCTGACAAAAACATCGAAGATGTTGCAGTAGTGTTAGACATGTTTCTGGCCGAGCAACTGTATGGGGTCATGAACCCGGAATTGGAGATGACTGTTATGGAAAAACGCCCGAAGAATGGGGAGGAAGCAGCAGAGCTGGCACAGCTCCATCTCGATGCTAAGAGGGCTGTTACACGTCCACCTATGGGAGGTCCTTTCAGGTTCAAAAGGGATAAACAACCTAACAGAAGTACAGGAACCAAGGTAGAAACCAGAGGGGAACAGTCTAGTTCGGGGAAAAAGCCGGAAGAACGGCTGTGTTTCAAGTGTCACAAACCAGGACATGTAGCCCGGAATTGTCAGAATAGAGTAGCCGTCAACCAGGTGACAATAGCTCCCGAAACGTCAACCACGATGACAGGGCCGGTAACTGTAGGGGTGAAAACCATAGTACCTTTTGACCCCTGGAGTAAGGGATTAGCCCAAGGGAGAGAAGTCCGCATTATGCGAGATACAGGTGCCGACATGGGCGCGATTGCAGCGAAGTGGGTGCAGCCAGAACAGTTATCAGGGAGGCATGTTGACGTCAATCCCGTGGACCACAGCAAATCGGCTAAGTATCCTACTGCTTGGGTTGAGTTAGATTCGCCGTTTGTAAGGGGAAAAATCGAACTCATAGTGGTTGAGCACATGGGACCAGACGTTATACTTGGTAATTGGGTGACTTTCGCTGACGGACAACGTAGCCCAGTGACCGTAGACGCTAGTGAGTGCGCCATGGCCGCAGCTGTCCAGACTAGAGCGCAGGCAAAGAAAGAAAAGAAGGGGGAGGGTCCTTTGAAGTTGAGCAAGCAGGTCGAACTTGATGTGACACCTTCTCAATTGATAGAGTGGCAAACCCAAGACGAGACTTTGGCCAGAGCACGTAAGCTTGCAGATGAAGGTAGGGCCATCACCTCAGGGAAGGGACTGGTAGGGTTCTGTAGAAAGAAGGGTATTCTCTACCGAATGTACGCAAAAGGTGGAAGTCAGATGTCACAGTTGGTAGTACCAAAGCAGCTGAGAGAGACGGTAGTCAGACTAGCGCATGATCCGCCGATGGGAGGACATTTGGGAGGGAAGAAGACCCGAGAGAGGATATGGGGGACCTTTTATTGGCCCGGTTTGTGCAGTCAAGTCAGACGGTACTGCGAGTCATGTGAGCAGTGTCAGAGGGTAGTGCCGAGGGGAAGGGTGCCCCGAGTTCCTATGCAGCACTTACCGTTGGTAGAAGAACCATTCCAAAGAGTAGCAGTAGATATAGTGGGCCCCATCACACCAGCGTCCGACAGGGGAAACCGGTTCATTTTGGTGACAGTGGACTATGCTACTAGGTATCCCGATGCCGTTCCTTTGAAGAGGATAGATGCGGAAAGGGTGGCCGAAGCACTGTGGGAGATCTGGTCCAGAGTAGGTATTCCGAAGGAGGTACTCACAGACCAAGGGTCACAGTTCACTTCTCAGGTTATGAAGGAAGTCAACAGGCTACTCTGTATTCAGGGCCATTGTACAACACCATATCATCCGCAGTCGAATGGACTAGTAGAGAGATTCAATGGTACTTTGGTGTCCATGTTAAAGAAATTAGCGTCAGAAAAACCAAAGAGCTGGGATAGGTATATTCCCGCACTCCTGTTTGCATACAGGGAAGTACCCCAAGAATCAACAGGTTTCTCGCCGTTCGAATTGTTGTATGGGAAGACAGTCCGGGGACCGATGTCCGTGCTGCGAGATCTGTGGACTAAGGAGCAGATGGAAGAAAACATACGAGATGCTAGCCAGTATGTTGTAGATCTACGGAATCGCATCGAGGAAACGTGCAGGTTAGCCCGGGACAATCTGAAAGCAGCATCGAAGAAGCAGAAACAACATTTTGACAGAAAGGCTAAGCAGCGTTGTTTCGTAGCAGGCGACAGGGTGTTGCTGTTGCTACCTGTAAAGCACAACAAACTGGAGATGTCGTGGCAGGGACCATTTGAGGTGATAGAACGTGTGGGCCAGTGTGATTATCGCATACGTGTGGGCAGCAAGACTAAGCTCTATCATGCCAATCTGCTTAAGAAATTCCAGGAACGAGTTGCGTTGTCCACAGTGGTAGTGGAGGAAAGGGATGAGGATGAAGAGGAAGAGATGTCAGTGCTGAGAGGGGATGTACCAACAGTCCCGTTAAAAGCGTCCGAGGGTCCGGCAGACATACACTTAGATCCCAACTGTCCCGAGATCCATGCCGAGCTGAGCGCCTTGGCTAGTCAGTACAGTGATATTCTCACAGATTTTCCGTTAAGAACCAGCCTGGACACGTGCGAAATTCGCCTGGTGGATGAGATACCTGTTAGGACAAAACAGTATCCATTACCTCATTCACAGCTGGAAGTCGTTAAGACCGAAGTCGAAACCATGATGGAAATGGGAGTAATAGAGAGAGCAAACTCACCATACAGTTCGCCGATCGTACTGGTCAGAAAGAAGGATGGGACCATCAGGTTTTGTGTGGATTTCAGGAAGCTGAATCAGAAAGTCATATTCGATGCCGAGCCGATGCCAGACATCGAGTATTTGTTTTCACGTCTAGCGAAGGCAAGATATCTCAGCAAGCTGGATTTAGCAAAAGGATATTGGCAAGTGCCCATGCTTGAAGGTGACAAAGCGAAAACAGCATTTACCACACCAGCAGGCCAATTCCAGTGGAACGTGATGCCATTTGGACTGAAAACAGCAGGGGCAATCTTTTCGAGAATGATGAGGAAGCTCCTGGAACCGTTGCATTTGTCAGAAGTGAGTAACTTCATGGATGACGTCATGATAGCGTCTGAGACTAAGAAGATCCATCTACAGTGCATAGCCATAATCTTCTGTAGGTTGAGAGAGGTTCAGTTGGCAGCCAGACCTAAGAAGTGTTACCTAGGTTTCAAACAGCTAGAGTATCTTGGACACACTGTAGGGAACGGTCAGATCAGTCCTGAGGAAGACAAGATGCAACGCATCAAGGATGCGCCGAGACCGCAGACAAAAAGGCAGGTTAGGTCATTTTTGGGGTTGGTGGGCTATTATAGGAAGTTTGTCCCAAACTTTGCAGCCATAGCCGCTCCGTTGACAGACTTGACAAAAGGGGGTAAAGCAGGGTCGGTAGCGTGGTCCGATGCGTGTGAGACAGCTTTCGAAACGCTGAAAGCCAGGTTGTGTTCGGGACCTGTGTGCTCGCTGCCTGACTTTGATCGTCCGTTCGTCCTGCAGACAGATGCGTCAGAGGGAGGAGTGGGGGCGATGTTATGTCAAGACATGGGCAGTGGGTTGCAACCGATCGCATGCGCCAGTAAGAAACTGTCAAAAGCGGAACGTAATTACTCTACCATAGAAAAGGAATGCCTAGCCATAGTTTGGGGTGTTCAGAAGTTTAGACAGTATCTTTATGGCAGAACCTTTGTGGTACAAACCGATCACAGACCGCTGCAGTATTTACAGCAGGCGAAGACCACTAGCAGTAGGCTAATGAGATGGGCGCTACAGTTACAACCGTTCTCCATCCGAATAGAGAACATCCCAGGAAAGGAAAATGTACCAGCCGATTTTCTTAGCAGGAACATTTAGACAGAATGTGCATCACTTGAAGGGAGTAAAAGAAAAATAGTCAGGTAGCCAGAAGATAATCAAACCCGGGTGTTTGATCTGGGGGGGAGGTGTGTCACGCGCTGGCTACCATACATTTTTTTTAACTGTACATAAACCCGTGCTTTTCGTAAGTTAGTTGCTATTTCTCGTTTAGCTGTCAATTCCGAGCAAGAGTGCACATGTAAATGATATAGAGAGAGGAAACCAGCTTAGGCCTGGTCGACCGTTTGCTGAGCATATTCACTATTCTAGAAAGTTACAACGGGTATTATACTGAAGTGATAGAGGTCAGTCAGTCAGGAAGCGTCAGAGAAGACGGATGTCCGCACTGTGGGTAGGACTAGGCGTATATCTATGTTTGATATCCTTAGTAAGCAGTAGTGGAAACTCTATTGGTTCCCCTGCAAAGCCATTTTCAGTAGCCCTGACTTGGATGCCCTGTGACCCGGAGGAGTGCGGCGGAGACTGAAGGACGCCTCAACTTGTCTTTGTCTTGTGTTGTGTTGTCTACGTCCCAGTTGGGGTTTCATCACCAGTGGAGGTAAATACTCATGTTTTTCTTTAGTGGCGTGCTGCATTCTCTGGTGTATGAGTGTGTAAATAGGTAAGCGTGTAGAATGCAATATTTTTCACCATTATGTTAGGTCAGCGTTTTGGGGTAAATACGTTCATAGGGGGAATTTTATTCTGTTATTTTATGATGGATTTTTCTTCTTACTATCATTTATTTAATAGTAAATAAATTATTGAATACAGTATAATCGTTTTGTTAAACGAAGGGAGAGAATTATTCTGTACATATACATTGCTTTCATTATTTTCGCAAGGGAGAGAATGTGTCAGTAAATTATCAGTATTTTTAAAAGGAAATTTAATAAGTATTTTAGTAGAGGAATGACTGCATTTAAAATGAAATATAAATTGAATGGAAGTATTTTTCATTGCTATATCATCAAAGGTTTGATTGTGGTTAGTATCTAAACAATTGTTGAATTTCATCTCTTATGTATTTTCATAAGGCATGATGTGAATAGTTAAGATTGTGTACGATGAAGGACATTTAATAATCATGAATCGGAACACGTATGAACAATGAAAACATAGACATTGATATAGTTTTTGTGTTACGATTTTATTCATGATGACGTTTGTGCGCGGAAAACAGTGAAGACAACACGATGGTGACAGTTTTGGCAAATATAATCGTGTTGGCAAATGTTAGGATATCTGACTGTATTTTCAGTGCACTGACGTTGACGTTGATGTTGATGCTGATGCTGATGCTGATGATGATGACGATTGTTTTGAACATCTGCCGAGACGATCTGAGCGGCTGAGGTTGAACTGATTCTGGTTCCGGTCCAACTTGGGTTGGACGCTGAGAGGTCTGGTCAGCTACGCAGGAGCCACCCAGCCGAGTTACCTTCCCCCTGTACCGAGGACCGTGTGCGGTTCAGATGGGAACCGTGTGAGGGCCGCCTATGCGTTGCCGTGTCTTCAGGGGTGGTAATTCTGTATCGTCTACAGGAAGGTTTACGTCAAGGAGTGTTTCATTCTAGTTTGGAAAAGAGACCTGGAAAAAAGTGCTTAAAAACGACTTTGAGTAATAGCTTATGAAAGTATAAAAAGAAAGGCCTTAATATGCGTATATTTTTCTAGAGTTTTTTTGAACAGAGCGAATATAGAAACAAGTTTTCATAAATCAGTTTGTTTATGTTCAATTCATCATTGCATTTGTAAACATCATTTGTTTATTGTTAAATATGTTGTGTATGCTTGTGAGTATGAGTGAGGGAAGTGTGTGCTGTTAGAGGGACGGGTGGGTAGTTAGTACGTTTGGGGAATAAAAGAGTTGTTTCGTTAATTTACCACTGGTGTTTGTGTTCTTATTTAGTGTGTGGGTGGGGTGTGCTCGGGTCGTATGGACCAACAATGTTCGCGGGATGCTGACTTACGTTAGCGTCACGTGACAGGCAGCAGATCGGAGGGAGCGAGACGGGGTGTAGAGGTGAAGACATTGGCTGAGATAGGCAGGGGCAGAGTTTGAAAGGCATTTATGACAGAGGCAGCACAGTTTGTAGTTGATTCGCTCTTCAATGGGTAACCAGTGAAGAGAATGGAGGAGAGGAGTTACGTGGTCAGTCTTTCTTTTGTTGAGGATCAGGCGGGCAGCGTTGTTTTGGACCCGTTGGAGAGGGTGGGTGTGCTTAGACAGAGAATTGGCAAGAAGGGAGTTGCAGTAGTCAAGTCTGGAAAAGATCAGAGAGACGATGAGTTTGGTGCAGGTTTCATGGGTCAGGAAGTGGCGGACTGAAGAAATTTGCCGGAGGTGGAAGTAGCAGGTTTTGGTCAAAGATGAGATCTGAGGTTTCATGGAAAGGGTGGAATCGAGGATGACTCCCAAACTTTTTACTTGGTCAGAGAAGGGTATTGAAGTGTCTTCAAGGTCAAGGGAGGATGTGGCATTTGTAGAGAGTTTGTGTTGAGTACCAGTCAGAAGTGCTTCTGTTTTGTCGCTGTTTAGTTTTAACTTGTTTTCTGTCATCCAGTTCTTAAGATCGGAGATGCAGGTGGAGATGGAGGACAGCATATTGTCAACACCGTTTGGTTTTGAGCTGGAGTGAAGTTGGGTGTCGTCAGCAAATGACTGATGCTGGAGGTTGTGGCGGTTAATTATTTGTGAAATGGGCTGAGTGTAGAGGGTGAAGAGCACTGGACCAAGAACTGAGCCCTGGGGTACTCCACAGGAGACGGTTGCTGGCTGAGAAGAAGTGGAGTTTGTAACAACGGTTTGAGTCCTGTCAGTTAAATATGATTCTAACCAGGCCAACGCGGTGTCTTGGATGCCAAAGATGTCATGGAGGCGACGTAGTAGAATTTGGTGGTCAATCGTGTCGAACGCAGCCGATAGGTCTAGTAAGACAAGGGCCAATATTTCACCATTGTCTGTTGCATTGCGAAGATCTGACGTCATGCGCAGAAGGGCAGTTTCGGTACTATGTAATGGGCGGTACGCAGACTGATTGGGAGGTAGAAGAGAATGGAGGGAGAGATGTTGGTTAAGCTGTTCGAGGACAAGGCGTTCAAGGAGTTTTGAGAGGAAGCTGAGGTTTGATACAGGCCTGTAGTTTTTGAGGTCGTTATGATCAAGATTGGGCTTTTTGAGAAAGGGGCGGACAATAGCTGACTTGTATGTATGAGGAAAGATGCCGGAAGCCAAAGAAGAGTTGATGACTGCAGCGATGTGAGGAAGAATTTTGTCAATGATTTTTGAGAGGAGACACGCTGGTAGAGGGTCAAGTTCGCAGGTTTTCAGGGTCATGTTTTGGAGAGTTTTCTTGATGTGCTCGACGGAGACAGGTTGGAACATTGTTAGTGGAGATCCAGAGAAAAGTGAGGGAGGGGGTGATGGAGTGAAGGGCGTTTGATCAAGGTCAGAGCGGAGGCGGTCAATTTTGTTGATGAAGAATGCTGAGAATAGTTCAGGGAGAGCTTGGGGGTCGTAGATAGTTGGAAGAGGAGAAGCAGTTGGACGGCCGAGGAGGTTGAACAAAACAGAATAAAGTTCTTTTGTGGTTGATGCTGTCGCGATGGCTTTGTTGAAGAATGCAGATTTGGCGTCTATGATAGAGGTTTTGACTTTATGTTTTTTCTCGCTGTAGATCTGACGATGAACTTCTAGCTTGGATTTCCGATAGGCACGTTCAGCTCGGCGGCGTTCTTGTTTGGCTTCATGTATCAACTGAGTGTACCATGGTGCTGGTGGCCTATCGGGAAGGGTTCGAGACGAGGACGGAGCATGCCGGTCGAGGAGGTTTAGTAGCGTAGAGTCTAAGTGGGCGGCGATGTCTGGAGTTGGGGGAGGTTGTGAAAGAAGTTGAACAGCCTCTTCAGTGAAGGCGTCGATATCAACAGCTTTCAGCTTTCGACGAGTAACTACTCTTCTCTGCTTGGCTGGTTTGGCTGTGTTGACGGCAAAGTTTACAACTGAGTGGTCGAAGATGGGGTCATCAGCTAGGTCTGTGAAAGAAACTTGATGGTCAGAGGGGCGGTAGATGATCCAGTCTAGGATATGTCCGAACTTTTGTGTTGGTATTGGGACGAGCTGGTTCAGGTTGAAATGGTCAAGGAGTCGTTTCATTCGCTTGACGTCGGAGCGGTGAACTTCATCCCAGTGAATGTTAATATCACCCAAGAGTAGTGTACTGATGTTGGTAGTGTTGTAATGTTCAAGAGTCTCTGTGAATTCCTCAAAGAAAGCTGATTCTTTCAGTTGGTTTACTTGATTTGGTGGGGGGCGATAGATACAGAGAAAGTTGAGTGTGGAGGTGGAATTGAAGTTGATCTGAACAGCTTCAAACGTGGGGTGTGTGAAAGGAAGGTCAGTGGTAAAGCTTAAGGATGAATGCAGATGTTCTTTGTAAATGACAGCTATTCCTCCGCCAGATCTGATGGATGGCCTGGGAAAGGATTGTATCTTGTATCCTTCAGGTGTCAGTTTTTTACATGTTGGTGCATCATGGTCACGGAGCCAGGTTTCAGTGATGAAAAAGATATCAAGGTCTTTGTCTAGAATATAATCTGCAATCAGATCTGCCTTGCCTTTCGGCCGTACGGACTGAGCGTTGAGAAGACCTGCTAGCAAACGACCTGCTGTTTGGGGTGTTTGGGGATTGGGGCAGCTGTAAAGTCTCAACGTATTGAGCTCGGCAGTTAGAATACTTGGATCCGGTGCAGAGGGGTTTGGAGATGGAAGTAAGGTAGTGGCAAAGGGGAATTTAAGTTGACTTGCAGGGCTAGTGGGGTTAAATGTGGGCGTCTTTGCTCGTGTGGATGATGAAGGGTTGGAGACAGGTGTAGTTGCAGCGCCGGGTGTAGTTGTAGGCGGAGATGAAGGCAGCCCAGAAGAACAGCCAGTAGGGTGTGCGGGACGCGAAGACAGTGGCAAGTTGTGCCACAAGCGGTGCAAGCGGCCAGCCCGAACACCACGCTGAGTGGGCGGTCGCTCGAGAATGCCCAGCTCCTGGATCACTCTATAGACGTCAGGTGGTATGCGCCGATTGACACACTTCTCACCAATGGAGCGCAAAACTCCTGGGTTCATTGTTGGACAAAGAGGTCACACAAGGCCACAAGGCCAAAGGTTTGTGTGGAGCAAAGGATTGAGCTAACCTAGCGCAACGACAGTAGACTTACGGACGCTTTATTGCCAACGACTACCTCGTCCTCTCCCGGCTTTGTCTCAGGTCTCCTCGAAAAGTTCCCTATACCTACAGTTAATTACGAGAACGTCGCAAACATCTGCAACTCACCTTCTTTTAGAAAGTCGTTGGAGGCCTCGTCCCTACCATGAAACCTGAATGGAGACTTTCTTACACCACAGAAACCAGGCCACCAAATCCGCTTCGGCCCCGTCGCTCCCCTACAGACCATTACTCAAAATCCCCTATAGACAACTACAGCCCGAAACAACAACAGGTGCTTTGTACTCACTGTAACATTGAACAATATAAACAGTTGTTCTTTCCGCGGAGTACTGTTGCCTGGAACTACCTAGACAACTCTACCGTGAACTCAGCATCTACTGAGTGTTTGATCTAGTTACGCTGTGCACCCTCAAACCGTTGAGATTATGTCAGATAATTGGATGTTGGCAAGATAAAATATGGGTGTAAAAAAAAGAACATCCACTTTCCTAATACTAAGTTTAATTGCAAACGCTGGACAGATTGCAGACCCGCAATACAAGTTGCATACAATACAATGCCAGAGGACAGCAAGTGGAAGGCATCTGACAACTCCCAACATTAATAGACGACACCCAAGGCGACAGACATAAACTACAGCTCCTTTTATCAGCAACAGACATAAAATACAGCTTCGGCCTAAGTAAGACGTATGGCCTAAGTATTCGTAGCATCGCATTTCAATAATTGATACAGCGATCGTTTTCCCTCCACGTGAACGAATGAAGATTGAGGTTTAACGTCTACACCCACCATTGGCGATATGGCAGACGGGGATAACCATCCCAGGGAAAGAGGGGTAGGGACCTGAATCAAAACCCGAACTACCAAAGCAATCATACTGCTAAAATGGACAGTAAAAATTGCCACATTTTATATCGCCCACCACGGGATTCGATCCTGGGTCATCGGTGTGCCAGGCGAACGCTTTACCAATTGAGCTATGGCGAAGGGCCTCCCTCCTCGGTGTTGTTGAGTAAGTTTAACGTCCCCGGACACATAAAGCGTATAGGAGACACCAACGTTTAGTTTAGTTTTTTAGATTAACGTCCCCGGACACATAAACGTATAGGGGACGGGTGAAACACCACTTTTTAACTACAATACACCAACGTACGCTTCAAATCCTCTTTTATAAGGAACGTGACCTTATTTTGAATTCATTAGTAGTAGTAGTATACTCTGCCGGGTACCTCGTATTTTATTCGGGGTGGATTGGGGTGGATGACGTAATCGTGACGCAATGATGACGTAATCGGTGCTTGCCCTGCCGGACGGTGTGAGGGTGTGATGACGCAATCATGACATAACAGATGACGCAATCATGACATAACAGAGGAGACGAGGGTCTTGTGCCCTGTGAAAAGGGAGGGATGACGTAGGGTCCCCAGGGGGATATAATTTTGTTGATAGTGCTGAAATAGGATTGTATGTGGTTTATATGGAGACCAAGCATCCAAAGACAGCAAGTGCGCATCTTGGTGATAGTGAATGACTCAGTGGTATGTGCGTGAGATCAAGCATCCAAAAGACAGCAAGTGCGCGTCTTGGCGATAGTGAATGACTCAGTGGTATGTGCGTGAGATCAAGCACCCAAAGACAGCAAGTGCGCGTCTTGATGATAGTGTATGGATATGATTAGTATATTTTAATGATATGATAAATATTTATTTTGAAAAACTTTTTTTTTTATATTTGAAAAAAAGAAAAGGTTGAGATTTGAACCCACGCGAATATGCATCTATGGAATCTTAAGTCTTAACCACTCGACCACTGTACCTTAAATCTGAATGGCGATTTTGTGTAATGAGTACTTTATGAATGAATGCATGACACGTTTTAAGGTAGATGAAAAGATGACGACAATATTATTTTTGGAGAGGGGGCGTCTTAGAAAAGCTGATTAGGGAACGAATCAAGGATGAACGGAAAGGAGTGAAGGTATTTGACAAACAAATGAGGTAGGTCTGAGCGAGGATCCCTAGAGACGATGATGGTAGTAAAACCGTGTTTGACACTGTTTAGGCTTGATTGCATTTGTTGAGACAAGGCAGAGAGATGCTGGACTAAGACGCGGGATGTTGGGACGCGAAAATGGCAAGCAGATGCTTACATATACATACGCAATGTGGGGGTTAATTGTATCTTGTGGACAAGCGCTATCGGATTGCAGGTTAGAAAAGGGAGGATTGTTATATTGTCTATAGGAGGTCGGTGAGAGGGAGATGGTTGTAATTATAGATAGTTAATTAAGACTTGTAGACGGAAGGAACAGATTTTCACAGCCCTTTCAGTGGCGATAGTTTAAAAGACCGGCTTCGTTGTAAAGACTTCATTCCAAAAGATCAGCCTTACAGCAAAGATGCGCGTGCTAATTATATTGTGGATTTCCTGCCCTGAAAATCCTACATTGAGATGGGAGTCGCTGAACGTACACACAACCAGAGTGCGGGATGCACTGCGATGGTTTATGACTGAGTAAGTACAACATTTTTTTTTAATTGATTTTATTGTATAGTGATGAAAAAAAAAAAGGAAAGGATAATAAGATATAAAGATTTAATTTTATTTTATGTTATATTTTTTTATTTTTATTTTTTTGTTTATGAAAAAAAAAGGCCATGTTATTATATACTGAACAAATATTTTATTTTATTTTTATTTTTTTTTTTTTATTTTAGTTTTATTTATTTTATCTTTTTTTTGTAATTTTTTTTTAATAGGAATCCATTCTATAACATCCACGAGGTGGATGTACACCTATTACCGGAGCCGGGGGATGATGATGATGATGGACACCAACAAGATGAGGGATACCCAACACCTCCACCATCACCATCAACAAACCACGAAGCATAAAGATGCTACAAGTAGGTAAAAAAAAAATTTTTTTTTTAAATAAAAGACCAACAACAACGAAAAAGTAAAAAACGACAACACCAGAAATAAGGTATAAAATAGTTTATTAATGAACAACATCTTTAAAATTAAAAATAAGAATACCAATGCATTATTGTTTTTTTTGTTTCAGATGCCGCGTGCGCTCACACACCCCAATGTTACGCATAAAAAATAAAAAGTAAGTAAATGAATATTTTTATACCAATTTTAACTATATACACATTGATAATACAATTTTATGATAAAAAATGCTTTTATTATACATTAACATGTTATTATGACAATATATATACATTGTTATACAATTTTATAATAAAAATGTTTTTTGTTTTTGTTACAGGCAAAAAGCAAACAAACAATAAACCGACTTTGTACTATGTAATGTATACTTTTTATCACTCTCTCTCTTTATCTTTTCTCTCTCTCTCTCTCTCTCTCTTTCTTTCTCGCTCTCTCTTTCTCGCTCTCTCTTTCTCGCTCACTTTTTCTTTTTCTCTCTCTCTCTCGCGCACTTTTTCTTTTCTCTCTCTCTCTCTCTCTCTCTCTCTCTCTCTCTCTCTCTCTCTCTCTCTCTCTCTCTCTCGCTCTCAGCACCCATGATGGCCTGGCTATTTGGAGTCTATCCTGTTTCTTCTCTCCCCTCTCTCGCTAACTCTCTTGCTCTCTCTTGCTCTCTCTTTTTTTCCCAGCTAGTTTTAAGCAAATGTGTAATGATAATTGGGGTGAAAACATCAACCAACTCTTGTTTTAAACATGTAGACAAAATCTTATGAGTAAAATTTATTATAGCTTCTTGTTGTGTATACATGCAACATAAATGTTGGTGCTGCGATGGATGGTTAATTCTGCATCCATGACATTTAGACAAAGCATATTCATCAACTTTTTGACATATTTTATCAAAAAAAGTTTTGACAGCATCACTATCCATATTGATAATGAAAGAAAATGTATTATACCAACCGCACACACTTAAATATATACACAATATATACAATATACACAATATAAAAATGTCACTTTTTTTCACATAAATCGAAAAATGTCACTTTTTTGTTTAGTTGTATTCAGTCAACTTTTGAAGAAAATGTCACTTTTTTTTAAAAGTTGCAACAGCTGTTCACATAAATCGAAAAATGTCACTTTTGTTTAGTTGTATTCAGACAACTTTTGGAACGGATATTGGCTATCCAACGGCAATCTCTTGGATGTAGAGGGTGAATACATAGGCTTTTGAAGAGCAGAGTTCATTCGCTGATGCTGTTGATTATTAAGCACAGTGGTAGTTTTTGTTGTTTCTTTTTCATGAATTATATTTAAGAGTTCAGAGGTGTGAATCAACAATTCGTCGAAAGCAGCAGGCGTCAAAGTGATTCCCCGTCTAGTTGGATAAAGAGGTAAGTCTGAAGTTTTTTCTTCTTTTTCGTCTTGTTTTGAAGCGGTTTCAGTTTTGAGTCCGGGCACAAAAGCACGGATATGAATAAACACCTGTTCATTAAACGTAGTAACACAAGCAAAGAGACTATTTCCCAAAGGAAATAATTTTTCACCACTAACAGATCTTTGAATAGCTGAAGACATGGTAGCAAAGTGAGTAACCAGTGGCTTTTTATACTGGAGGGTATGTCAGAGAGCCTTTTATATACAATGCTAGAGTCACTTCGCGGAGTCTATGAAAAAAAGCAAGTCTAAACACGTTTAAATCTGTTGTCCATGATATTTTTCACAAGAAGCATTACATCAGCCAACATACCTCGTACAAGTCTAAACACGTTTTATCAAGAAACATTACATCAGCCGAGGTCTGCATACCTCATACAAGTCTAAACACGTTTTATCAAGAAACATTGTATCAGCCGAGGTCCGCATGCAAACATGTCTAAACATGCATCCACATTGTATCAGCCTGCATACCATATACAAGTTTAAACACGATTTTTAAAAAAATAATATATACACAAAAAAATCAAGTTATTTTTTCAGCGGGTGCGATAGATGGGTTAGGTAAAATATATCCTAGACAAGAACCCAATAAGGCAATCCATAAATTGGTGTCTTTGTGACCCACAGTGAGATTATATATAGAAGTGATGACGACCATAAAAATGATCACCATTTGACATCCAAATACAATCTCACCCCTAGGTACTTCACGACCAAACAGCTGCCACCATCGCGAATTGCGAGGAGTGACGCGCATGGTTACATCTTCTTGAGACATAATTGTAAAAACATCCGATATGGATAGCATACAACAATCAAATGAATACAGCACAAAATCAAACGCATGCTTTATAAGATACAATCAAATCGCAAACGGAAGCCTGGGAAAATAGTTTTGTACAATACTATATACAAGTGCATCATTAAAAGGAGTACAAAGATGATGAATAATATCTTCAAACAAAACGCCTCTACATCGTAACAGTAAATATACCACACAAAATTGTCCACAAACGAGCGTATCATCTTGTAAAACAATATCATTATATGTAAATGTACTGGCATAAGTCTTTAAAAATTGTTGACATTCAGGAAAAGGGCTCAAACCATAAGAATCAAAATATTCTGCTGTATTGTGTTTGGGGTCTATATACATGGATACCCAATGAGAACCAGGAAGTAAAGACGGATCTAAATTAACCACAAAAGCACTAGGTTTAGTCCATAAACACTTTTGTGTAACAATTTGATCACGGGCATACACCCCTTTAAAGATATCACGTGTAAACGTATCAAACGTCAATAGTTGATTAATCTGCAGTGTATCCATTATGTAGAAAAATCGACCATAACATTACGATGCTTATCAATTTCTAGCAAGTTATGAAATTCAGCATGAGCCACGATATTGATAGTGTCTGCCAGTGCTTGAGCAAACTGAATTTCCAATCTCATTGTACCGTGTTTTATGAGTTGGCTGTGTTCAGAGTCAGCAGCCTGATCAGGCGTCAGATCAAATACAAACAGCGTATACCCGTTGCCAAATTCATCATAGGTGATATCATTTGATTCATCTTGCCATGCTTTCCCCAAACCTTGAAACATAGAGAGATAAGAACGAGCATAGCGCCGTCCATCAAAATCAGGCTTTAGCGGCTTAGCCGGTATACTCCGACCGCCCACATGTAAGCATATATAATTCATATGAAAGTGTTGAAAGTTAAAGGGGTTTAGCGTATATCGACCATGAAAAGCGCCATTACTGATGAGCCCTATTATAATGCGGGTGGGCAATTGCCCTAAAAACAGATTTTCTTTATTGACTTGCATGTTTCCCTGGGGTATGGCAAATATTTTGGTAACACCTCTCTTTAGAGGATATTTGGCATTTTCTTTTTGGAGCGTTTGAAGATGTGCCATCTGAATGTTAGGATTAATTCTAACTTTTCGTACAAAAAAACTCACATCTTGTAAATTAATTTTAAACCCAGTCGCTGCCCCGGCATGAAGACAAAATTCATCTGAGTTTCGGATGAGCCGTAGTTTTAAGCTAACACCATTCATAAGTAGTTTTTCTTGTTGACACACGTCTAGATGTAATCGTCCAATTAACTCTGTGGAGCGACTGGCGGCGATCGCTGTGGTACGGCTCTGTAAGCCACGATTATGATTGGCTGCCGCATCCATATGTCCCGAGGTGTCTTTTTTCCACATCGATAATTGAAGATGGGTATGTTTAGCATCGCTACCGTGAGACAACAGTGTTTCTAAATAAGCTCGATAGGCGTAGGTGTTGCTAGATGATGTCACCTGTTGATCATTGAGTGATAGATCTATTTGACTCCATAACGAGTGTAGCAATAAATTTTTTGGCCCCACAGCGGCATTATCAGCAATATTAGTGCCATCAGCATTAAGCACACGGAGTTTGACATAAAGATAAGAATTGCTGAGATCAATATAGTCTGAATCACCACCAGATACATAAAATTCGATGGGGCCGGCGTCAGTGATCGTTGATAGTGGTCGGTGTTCTATATCTTGAGATTCTATAATGGCTGTTTGAGTCGGCGGTAGTTGAAATAAATCCAACTCTGATTTTAAACAAGGACACGAGTTTTGATGAATGAGTTCGCTCATGATTGTTTTTTTTTTTTTTAATCAAAAATATCTCTTCTTCTTTTTTTTCTCAAATGCGTATTGAGAGGTCGATGTAATGGCTGTCGTCGCTTGTGAGGCACTCCTGGAGGTGGTGAAGAAGAAGAAGAAGTAGAAGGCGAATTTATAAAATCGTGAGCTACACGCTGTACATGTTCCAGTCCTCTATTTTTTAAAGAGGTAGAGATTTTTTGTCCGCCCACAACATCCCCTAAGACATCTGCGCCAAAACTAACCAGTCGTTTAGGAACCTCTCTCTTTAATACCCGTCCAAGGGTAGGTAAAACAGTGGTTCGCATTAGATTGCTAAATAGACTTCCGAGGCCATGACCTCGTTGATGTCGTGACCCCGCAAAGTAAGGTAATCCTACCCCTCCGCCGGCTTGCGAAGTATAATAATCGAGATATATCTTGGGAGAATGATCCGCATAGGGGTGCCTCATTTTTTTTTTATTTGGATCAAATAAGAGATCGTCGTCGCAGCTGAAGTGTTAAGATGACCTCTCCACGATCAAATGGGACCAATTCTCCCGCGCCGTTTCTTATATTTACAATAATATTATCAAAACTATTAAATTTAATCGGAACAAAATGAATATCATGATAAGTCTGAAAAATAATGTCAGAGCTAGATCCACTCAAAGGGACCATTCTCAACAGCGGAGCTCTTGTGTCTCCCACAATACGATCCTCGGCGATATTAATATATACATATAAACACGTTAAATTGCGATTAACGTCTGCTACATGTTCTCCATAGGCGTGTCTTCCTCCATGATACCTAAAATGTTTAAATCCTAACAAGTCAGCCAGAGGTTCATCCATCTTCACCTCTACTTCAATATCCAAGGTCATCATAACTTTGTTAATCTCTTTATGATAAAAAAACATCTCTCCCCATTCATCTTTATCGAGATATATAATAGGCGGTGGACGTGAAGGCTTAAAGAGTGGTCGGATTCGACTGTTGATCAAATCCACTATTTGCTGCACACTGTCATAATGTCCAGACGTCACCGTAATGTGTTGGATAGTATCTACCTGATCCACTTTTTTACGGGTGAGTCGTAAATTCATATTTTTGGCATTGACATTGATCCAAGACCGTGGATAAATAATTTCACACAAACCCACTTCATATGGACCTTGTAGATCCAAAGGGGGGTCTAATTTTGTAGTAAATGCCGACAGGGTATTGTCCGGATAATGCGTCATAGACGCGTTGCTAGGGAGAGTTATATAAAAACTCGACGAGGGGCTGCTCATCTTCGTCTTGTAGTTATTTAACCTATGAATCTTTTTATCAGAGGATTTAACTTTTATACTGTCGGATGTGTGATGCATCAATCCAACTATTAAAGTCATCCGAATATCCCAGCCATTTTACAAGCACTTGTCGACCTCGACGACGTAATATTTTCTCAATTTTATAGATACCACTGTCGTTCACTTTTTGTAGTTCTAACTCATAAAATGTACCTTGAATGAGTTGTCCATTATCATCACGTATTTTATATACATAGGGGAACGTTTTTAAATGTCTTTGCACAATAGTAAATAATTCTTGTGACCATTTAGGTAAATATCCTTTATGAAACGTACGTCTAGATTGAGCAATGCGAACTCGATCACCTATAGAAAACTTGGGTGAGGACGATCTGACAGGCTTATTGTCCAAAACTTTGGCATACAAGGCTTCATAAATACGATGAATGTTATCTGATGTCACGAGGCGCGGCTGGGTTTTAATAGATCGATGATAGGTTGAGTTATAACTATCTAATAACTCTTGTAACACATCTACATAACGACGTGTATTGTGATGCGTAAAATATCGATACATTTTTCCTTTTAATGTACGATTAAATCGTTCCACCACGGCTGCTTTGATGTCTTCATTTTCTGAAGTAAAATGATGAATTTTGTTTTTCTTTAAAAACATTTGAAATGGTTTATTTTAAAATTCTGTTCCTTTATCAGTTTGTAAGTGACGTGGAGACTTTGGGCTTTGTCGTAAAATGTCAGCAAAAGCCTCGATTAAAGCAGCGCTCGTTTTATTTTTGAGTGCGCGAGCATAAGCTACTTTAGAAAACACATCAATGACTGTTAAAATATAACGATGACCCGAGTTAACATTTTTAAAACGAGATAAGTCACACAAGTCTGCTTGCCACTGATCATAGGGTCCAGAGACGACGATGGATCGTCGAAGAAACTTTTGTCGCGTAGGATGATGAAGCGTATATGTATCTTGCTGTTGAAGCCATTGTTTTAATCGGGGTTTGTGTTGAGGCAAAGTCGAGGCATGACGTAAATAGGTGCTGGCTCCGCTATAAGCCCCTGGGTAGGCCGGATGAAAATATTCTTTTTTCCATATAGATTCTATGGACTTTTGGGCTGCATGTTGTCGTTTTCGAGCCATGATTCCCAAGCCAAAGCTTTTTTGAGTGTTTTTTTGGCTTGTTTCTTTTTCTTTTTGGTTGAACTTTTGGAGGTATCATTGTCATCAAACATAGATGATGGAGAGGGTGGTGGTGTAGCCCTGATGTCGTCAGCAAACACTTGATGATATCGTTGAATATTTCCTAAATATTGTCGAGGGATGTTGGTTTGTTTTAAACCTTGGGCAAAAACACGCCAGCCTGCAGGGGGTGGTAGCAACTGTCTCGCTTTGGTCGAATGTAGAACATCATGAACTAGATCTACGATGTTTGTGTTAGGAATGATGTTGTCGTGCCACACCAGATTGCCCTGACTGGTATATGTCATCACATCATTGTCTTTTAAATGCTGCATCAATTTACGCCCTTTGCTACGAAGACTAGCAGGAAGACTATGAACCACTTCTTCAGTCATATCAGCTAGTGTTGCTGGTGTTGGGAGTGATGCTGCTGCTGACGCTGTTGCTGTATCTATGGATGTAGATGGTTGAGACTGATAGTGATACTGATCTTGATAAGAAAGATATCGTTGCAGTAGTTGTTGATACGCTCGCAGTTTTTGTTCCGTATTGAGCGAAGATGATTGTAATATAATAGTCATTTGTTGATCCAAATCACTCAGCTGATTTACAAGAGGTGGTGTAGGAGGCTCTGGTCGCAACGGTGTCGATAAAGGTGTCGTGTTTTCGTTCGCTGGAACGAGTTTCATTTTGATGGCGTGTTGCATTTTTTTATTATTGTGGTTGTGGAAATAAACCACCTAGCAGTTGTGTAGCTAATGGTATCAGCAGTTGTAGAAATCCTCCTTTTTGTATTAATTTTTGTCGTTTGGCTGTGTTTGATTTAGGCGCTATCAAACGGCGAAGCTTGTGCTTATGACGAGCCCATCGTTGTTTCTGACCACGCGATAGTTTAACATGTCCTTTAAGTACATTATGTACCATCTCACACAAACAGTTTATAACACGAGGTTGTTTCAACAGTTGTTGGCGCTGATGTTTTTTCTTAGCGCGTAATAAAGGAATCAAAGGTTTAAGTCGAGTCTGAGCACGATGTGTCTTCGCCATGGTAGTCTTTTTTCATCTGAATGTCTGATAATGGATAACACCCGTTTTATATATTGTTTTTAGGAATATAGACGATCGGATGTGGATCAAAAACATGAGTGCGCACACGATAGGTTTCAGGAGTTTGTTGTTTAAAATCTAAAAAGAGATAACCATACGCCTCTCGGGTTGCATCTTGATAGGCCTCACGTAAAAAATGATGTCGTTTAGGAAAAGTTTGCATAGCCAAGTGTAAAATTTGATCCGCAGATCGTGGATTTTTACCCAACCACAGATAATGTGCATTTAATGAAATCGTCCGATGATGTTTGCTAGTATGAAATATATTTTGCACCATATAAGCCATACTTATATTTCCGTGATGACATTTTTTAATAAAAAATTCCGCCACACGCTGTTCCATCACAGGATTATCCATATGGTCGTCGACCACCAATAAGGTTGCAATAGTCGAATCAAAGTCCACTCCATCTAAACTTTCTACAAAATCAATAGATACGGGACTTGTCTCTCGTAGCTGTCTAAACAAGTCTTGATATTGATGATAGACATACACCACTTTTTCAATAGGCGGTTGAATGTGAGTTTTACAATGTTCAATCAATTGTGCAATAAAAAATGTTTTACCACAGCCTGAAGGACCCGCGAGAAGGATCGAAAAAGGATGTTGTAAAAAACGCACATCCATGATAAGTCACTCTATCAATTTCAAGCAAAAAACAAAAAAAAAGTTAGAGATCAAGTGGTACGGTAGAGACACCGTCTGACAGTACTTTTCTTTTAGTGTAGAGATAAGATAAACCTCTTTTGGGTTGGATATAAGTTCGCATCACATTTTGTGAGTCAAGACGAAATCCACGATTAACCACATGATGCGGCGTTTGGGCCGTTAGCACGGTTTGAAAGTTATTTATAGTTAAAGGATTGCACCTTTTTTGTACGCCTTTACAAGACACCTTGGTGGTTGTATGCGTGCTACATGCGTAGCTTTTAGGTGCCAAAGAGATAATTTTATCGGCTTTGGCTTCCAGCTTCCATAAACCGGGCTCTCGGGTTTGGTGTCTATGTGCTGCAACACAGCACGGGGGTGGTGATGATAATAGTGGTGGTGATGGTTGTCCCGGCAGCAGCAGCGGCGGCGACGGCGACGGTAGCGTGTGGGTTGCAGCGAGCGGCAAAGAAGATAGGAGGCGGCCGGCAGGGGGTCCGGCGGTAGGCGATAGAGATGGCGACGTTGATGATGAAGATGCTGATGATGATGGCCCCGACGGTGGTCTCGACGATGGTTCCGATGATGGTCCCGGCAGAGATGATGTCGATAGTGGAGGCGATGGTGGCGGTAGAGGTGATGGTGGTAGATTAGTGTTGTTTTTATGTATTTGGCAATATTGAGTAGGCAACCATTCGTCCCGATGTTTGTTGAAGTGATCCCTACGATCGGGACGAATGACGTCTTCTAAAGTGTTCCCACTCAATGCCAAATACAACGAGTCAGTGTCGCAGGTGATCAGTTGATAATCGCACCGCTCAATGTAAAAGTCGATAAAGTTGTAATAAAATTGCAGAAGCTTGAGTTTTGCGTACCCGTACACAAATAATCCGATGTGTAGAGGTAGATTTTGGTCGATGCTGGTCAATCGGCACTCTACCTCGTAATAATCATTTTGTACGGGTACGCATCTTTTAAATCGTGGATCGTGGATCGCTTTGGTGGCGCCCTTGGCATCCGTGATGAACGCCTTGGTGTGACGATCACGCCTCATCAAGGTTCGGCCATAGGAGCTGTTGCCCTAGATCAAACAAAAAACAAAAACCAAACATGAGTTCCTCAAAATAAAATATAAAATATAAAAAAAACATGCGCGCACACACGCGCGCACACACGCGCGCACGCACGCGCGCACGCACGCACACACAAACGCGCGTACGCACTCACGCCATTGGTGGTGCACGGGGTCCGTGTTTTGTTTCCAATGCATTTTATTGTATTTTGGCATGCAGTCTTTCAAATTTGAGTGGGGCCAGTGATTCAAATTTGGTCGTGCATGTGCGTTTAGTCATTCACACATGCGCGCACACGTGCATGCGCATGATATTATCGATGCATGGACATGATACCATCGATGCACGGGTTGTGTGTTTTGTTTCCAATGCATTTTATTGTATTTTGGCATGCAGTCTTTCAAATTTGAGTGGGTCCAGTGATTCAAATTTGGCCGTGCATGTGCGTTTAGTCATTCACACATGCGCGCACACGTGCATGCGCATGATATTATCGATGCATGGACATGATACCATCGATGCACGGGTTGTGTGTTTTGTTTCCAATGCATTTTATTGTATTTTGACGTGCATTGTTTTAAATTTGGGCGTGCAGAGTTTTAAATTTGCACGTACAGAGTATTAAAAATGTCTGTTTAGTCATTCGCACATGCGCGCACACGTGCACGCACATGATATTATCGATGCATGGACATGGTATCATCGATGCACGGGTTGCGTGTTTTGTTTCCAATGCATTTTATTGTATTTTGACGTGCATTGTTTTAAATTTGGGCGTGCATAGTATTAAAAATGCGTACACATGATAAAAAAAAAAGGACTCACCACGAGTTTGTACGCTGCTGCAATGATGGCCTTGTCATCATCCAAGTCTGCCTCTCGTCGGGCGCTGGTCACCTTGTCTGTAAATTTCTGGAAGCAGGGCTGTTGGTTGTATTGTATCACCTGATGGATTTTGGTGACTCGTAGCCCTTGTTGCAAATACCACTGGAGTAGGGGGGTGATAAGCAATATTTTTTCTCCACGAAAACTGGAAATGAGGGAGCGTTGTGGTTGTTTTAAGAAGCCATGCGCCTCCGCAAACGCCTTCATGTGAGGACCGATGTCATTTCGGCCGACGTTGGTGTTTTTGAAGATTGGTGGAAATTCTTCAAATCGAGGTTTGAGTTGATCTGGAACCTCAATATCAACTTCCACGAATCCAAACATGGCCCCAGTCCTCACATGCTCCAAGATCTCCTTTTCGGTCATGCCCCCACTATAGAAGGCGGGTCCAGACTCAACTCGAGGAGCCCAATGTGCCACTTCTTTCTTGTTTTTCTTTCTGTAATCTTGCCATTGGCACTCTCGCATGATGCGTAGATTGATGCCGATTTTTTGTAGATACGCATCTTTTTCTTGTGTGTCGTCGGCTCTCTTCTTTTTTAGGTCGGGGTCCAAATTTTGTGTTAGGCGGCAATCATGCCCATGCCAATAACAGCCGTGAAATTGAAATGCCGTGTTTGATTTTTGGTCCCAACCATCCACGGGAAGCTTTCTTCCTCCTAGCCTTTTTTCTACTCCCCTATTATATTGATGTTGGATGTCTCTCTTTTCTTTAGCTGCTATATATTCTAACCATTCTAAACAAATCTTACTCTGTCGATTTTTCTTCCAATCTAAATAAAATCCCTCTTCTGCCTTTCTTCTCAAATAAAACCCTACCGGCATAGGTTCTGACATACATTTCAGATATAGGCTATTTGCGTCATATCCCTCAATGGTCTTGCAGAGTTTTGGAGAAACGATGTTGGGGTCCGCCGATCTGATGTAGGTGACATCTTTTTCATGGTATCTATGAAAAACAATGGCTGGACCACCACACACCGAATCCCGCATTGTATAATACATATCTTTATCCTGCTCATCACAAAGCGCAAAAAAATTGCGGCAACTTGAGTGCAAAAATCGATCTGTTAGCCCTGGTAGTGTCACGCCGTCATAGAACATGTCTAAACCCAAGTCTTGAAAAAAATGCGTCTGCTTTTCAATAGCTTCTAAAAATGGCACACAGTCCATGTTATTGTAATGTATGAGCCAATCTCGTAATGTGCGCATCTTTTGGGCATCCCATTCCACTTGACAGCTTTGATACTCCTCTTCCGTGATGGTACTTTTGGTTAGATCACTAAAAAAGGCCTCTCTGGGAGGTAGCTGTGGCTCATCTAATTTGTCCAGTGATGTGATATATTGATAAGGAAAAAATGATTTCTGTAGTGAGCACTTGTAGGCTGCTAAATATTGTCGATAAGAAAAACCAGGCGCCAAATAATTGGTTATGTCTAAAAATCTTAATTTAGCATTCGAAAGGACCAAAAATTGCTTGCCTTTTTTGATCATCCGATTTTTAGAGGTTGTTTTTGTTTTCTTCTTTTGTTTTTTCCACAAACTAGCCTTTTTTCTCTTTCTAGCTTCAGGTGTTATTTCTTCTTCTTCTTCTTCTTCATCCTCTTCTTCTGTTTCCTCCTCATCCTCATCTTCATCCTCATCTTCAGCATCATCCTCTTTCTCCTTATTTAGGTTCACGCCAGGGTCGGGCTCAGTTTCGCAAAAATGTTTAGCCAAATAAGGTTTCAAAACATTTAAGTCGTATTTCCCGCTGGAAAACCCAATCACAGGAATGCTTTCAATAAATGTGGATAATCGATCTTTAAGATCATTGAGTGGGTGAAATTCAACATGTTCATCAGTTTCGGCGATCACTTCTAAACGCTTCTTGATTTTTTTAAAAACTGGTTTGGCTACCTCTTTTAGAATGGAATGTGAGGCTTTTTGGATGGTGTATAGTGCCTCTATGGTTTCACGCACCAACTCTTCTGGGTTGCCTGTGGTGATGAAACATTGTGGTTGTGTAAATCCAGGTACATTGCTACATATACTGATGGAAAGCGGTACATGCTCTTCTAAAAATGTTAATTGTGTAGGATTATCCTGGATATTTGGTGTATTGGGAAAATACGTCTCTATATCATATACAATTCTATAGGGATGAAACTGCAGTTGTAATGGCAATTTTATGTTTTCATCATCTAATCTCTGTCTTAGTGTGGGTGGCAGTTTATAGATTCCTCCCAGAAATTTTTCACGGGTTTGTGCCCCTTTACATTTCACAAAATGATCACACAATATATTGCCTGATCTAAAATGGCGATCACATTTACTGCAGCTGTAAGTCTTTGCATATACATTGAAGTTTTTGATATATGAAAAATGATTCTCAAACTGGTTAATATATAGTTTCTCGGAGTATCTGGTTAACGAGCGTCTCACTAACTGCGCTGTAGGTAACTCGGATTCTTCTTCTTTTTGCAGACTAAAGATAGTCACATTGACTTCAAAATGTTTCTCAAATCGGTCTAGATCTTCTAGATTTATCCCTTCAAATGTTTTGGGATCACCCAGAGGTAAAAAACTTTTAAATAATGTCTTTGCACTTCGTTCACAATTTTTTTCCGAGGCTCCTCTTTTTACCGCTAAACAGCGAAATAAACACAAGTTGTCTTTGATAGGATAACAATAATCACGTTTCACGAGAGAAATAAGTCCTCGATTTTCTGTTAAAAATAATGGAAAATCAGCGGGTGGAGCTCCCAAAAGACGATGTTGACGTTTAAATACAAAAAATTCAATATTAGTGATCCACTCCAGAGTCCATTCTCTGCAAAATAAAAAAAAAAAACTATAAGTACTTTTTCTTTATCTCAAACAAACAAACAAACAAACAAACAAACAAACAAACAAACAAACAAACAAACAAACAAACAAAAAAATATTCCTGTCATAAATATTTAATGGTTTACTTACGTGTTTTCTCTTTGTAGAGTGGCGAGGTTCTGATAGTCGATGTTGTCAAGGTCGCTTAGGAACTGTTCCCAGTCTTCACGATTGTTTATAGAAATAGGATTCTCAAAGAGTGCAGCGTTGTTCACACACGCGTAGTAATATTTGACTTGTCCTGATCGTTGATTTTTTAAAATCACTCCCAAGCTGGCATTAATCTTAAAACAATAGGTCTGGTTCTGGTAAATTGTATTATTTAATTGTTCATGGGTCAACAAGCCGTCTTCAAACCCAAAATTATATCGTTCTAGCACAGGTCCACGGTAAATATAATTGTTTATATATCGGCTATTATTCACATAGCACTGAAGAAACGGGTCGTGGTCTCCAATAAAATGTACTTCTTCTAAAAGACTGTTAATAACAGCGTCTGAACTATTATTTACAAGCACTTGATCCAAGTCGCTATCTTCAAAATCATCCATTTTAAAAGATTTGCCATTTCAAAATTCTTTTCACAAAATATGCTGCCACAAAACTCGCTTATACTTTTCCTTGAATAAAACCTCTCTTTATATACCCGGTGATGGCGTCAGCCGTTTTCCCATGGGATCTTGCTAGAATGTTCCATAGCCAATTAAAAAGATTCTCACGCTCTCAACATCTGGCATCACTCAGGTCTGGTACTAACAACCCAATCAAGTCTTGACATGTTTCAGTGGTTTAGAATGTTCTAGCAGCCAATTAAAAAGATTCCCAAGCTCTCAGCATCTGGCATCACTTATCTTTCCTTCATCCCACCCTTTGATGTTAACGTATCTCCCGTCTTGTCTAATTAAGCATTTACTAGCATCCCCATATCGGGTGACTCTTGTCCAGATGTATCTAATTTGTCAATTACCTTCGCTCATTTCCGTTCATCCTTGATTAGTTTTCTAATTATTCTCTTGATTAGTTTCCTAATTATTCCAGATTGTTCCATCACTGGCTTCATGCATCCTACCCTTTGATGTTAACGTATCTCCCGTCTTGTCTACTTATGCGTTTACCAGCATCCCCATATCGGGTGACTCTTGTCCAGATGTGCCTCATTTGTCAATTACCTTCGCTCATTTCCGTTCATCATTGATTCGTTCCTAATTATTCCATTTAGTATCTACTTACATATTTTTCTATCAAACACTTCCCCGCATGGTGTCCATTAGTACTCATTACACAAAATCGCCATTCAGATTTAAGGTACAGTGGTCGAGTGGTTAAGACTTAAGATTCCATAGATGCATATTCGCGTGGGTTCAAATCTCAACCTTTTCTTTTTTTCAAATATAAAAAAAAAAGTTTTTCAAAATAAATATTTATCATATCATTAAAATATACTAATCATATCCATACACTATCATCAAGACGCGCACTTGCTGTCTTTGGGTGCTTGATCTCACGCACATACCACTGAGTCATTCACTATCGCCAAGACGCGCACTTGCTGTCTTTTGGATGCTTGATCTCACGCACATACCACTGAGTCATTCACTATCACCAAGATGCGCACTTGCTGTCTTTGGATGCTTGGTCTCCATATAAACCACATACAATCCTATTTCAGCACTATCAACAAAATTATATCCCCCTGGGGACCCTACGTCATCCCTCCCTTTTCACAGGGCACAAGACCCTCGTCTCCTCTGTTATGTCATGATTGCGTCATCACACACTCACACCGTCCGGCAGGGCAAGCACCGATTACGTCATCATTGCGTCACGATTACGTCATCCACCCCAATCCACCCCGAATAAAATACGAGGTACCCGGCAGAGTATACTACTACTTTCATTTCACCTCTAGTATTCGTCAAATTCGACCAATCGTTTCATCGTGTTCTAAAAGACTGATGAAACAAGGACAGACTGCCATGCGTTGATTCCAATTTGACAAAGCGGGCACAATCACAGTAATGATACTGAATGCCGACGGAAAACGAAAAAAAAAAAGTCAATGTTGGTGCAAACTAAGCTTCTAGTTCTAGACAAAATATCTACCATGCCTTCTTCAGTCTACTTGGCCGTGGAACTTTACGTTCTTCGTTATTGAAAATGGGATGTAATTTTATTTTCTGTCCATGCGGTGAACTTTCAACGCTACAAATGACACGTGTATGGAGCCCATTAGTGTGTTTTTTTGTCGTCGACGACTTTTTTTGTAACAGCGAAATTGCCATCATTCTGTATCTATGGCACAAATGGCCATCATTCTGTATCTATGGCACAAATGGCCATCACTCTGTATCTATGGCGCAAATGGCCATCATTCTGTATCTATGGCACAAATGGCCATCATTCTGTATCTATGGTGCAAATGGCCATCATTCTGTATCTATGGCACAAATGGCCATCATTCTGTATCTATGGCACCAATGGCCATCGCTCTGTATCTATGGCACAAATGGCCATCACTCTGTATCTATGGCACAAATGGCCATCACTCTGTATCTATGGCGCAAATGGCCATCATTCTGTATCTATGGCACAAATGGCCATCACTCTGTATCTATGGCACAAATGGCCATCATTCTGTATCTATGGCGCCAATGGCCATCACTCTGTATCTATGGCACAAATGGCCATCACTGTATCTATGGCACAAATGGCCATCATTCTGTATCTATGGCACAAATGGCCATCACTCTGTATCTATGGCACAAATGGCCATCATTCTGTATCTATGGCACAAATGGCCATCATTCTGTATCTATGGCACAAATGGCCATCACTCTGTATCTATGGCACAAATGGCCATCACTCTGTATCTATGGCACAAATGGCCATCATTCTGTATCTATGGCACAAATGGCCATCACTCTGTATCTATGGCACAAATGGCCATCACTCTGTATCTATGGCACAAATGGCCATCATTCTGTATCTATGACACAAATGGCCATCATTCTGTTTCTATGGCACAAATGGCCATCATTCTGTATCTATGGCATAAATGGTCATCATTCTGTATCTATGGCACAAATGGCCATCATTCTGTATCTATGGCGCAAATGGCCATCATTCTGTATCTATGGCACAAATGGCCATCATTCTGTATCTATGGCACAAATGGCCATCACTCTGTATCTATGGCACAAATGGCCATCACTCTGTATCTATGGCACAAATGGCCATCATTCTGTATTTATGGCACAAATGGCCATCACTCTGTATCTATGGCACAAATGGCCATCACTCTGTATCTATGGCACAAATGGTCATCACCCTGTATCTATGGCACAAATGGTCATCACTCTGTATCTATGGCACAAATGGCCATCACTCTGTGTCTATGGCACAAATGGTCATCACCCTGTATCTATGGCACAAATGGTCATCACTCTGTGTCTATGGCACAAATGGCCATCACTCTGTATCTATGGCACAAATACAAACCATTGGCAGCACGGAGGACAGCAGCTCTTAAGGATTTTAACCAACATGCTATCAATACACTCCAGCCCATCCCTTTAGGCCACAAACCTTTATCACTAACGTTTTGTCTCCCTTATTTTGTAACGTTGTTCTACTGGCCTAGATGACAGCAAATTTATTTTAATTAAAGTTTTAAAAAACCACATAACTAAACCTACAGAAAAGTATGTGTGTGTAGTTTGTGTGTGTAGTGTGTGTGTAGTTTGTGTGTAGTGTGTGTATGTGTGTGTGTTCCTTAAGACAAAAGAAACAGAGGAAAAGAAAGTGTATTACCGTCACTGTCAATAGTGGTCCTCCTGTTCAGGATAGAGTAATGTATTCCAGACAAAATCACCTAGTATGTCATCCAATCCACTCCAATGTCCACTTCATGCAGTTTGTATAGCGCAACACTTTATGTCGCAGAGACGTGCATAAGGCAACGCAATAATAGACTACGCTTTTTCTTGAGACACTGATATACGTTACTGGTTATATTTACTGGTCATTACTATAAAGTCATTGTATTATGGATTGGGCGCCTAAGTCTGGTATCTAGTGAACAGTGTTCACTTGCCCGCGTCCTTGCTGTCACTCTGTTTGGCTGTGCTTTTGAACTTTGCTCTTTTGTGGAAATGATACATAACTCTTTTAACATTAATAACAAAATTGGCTGATGGGAATGGTGTGCTAATGTTATCGATACTAGTTATTTTGGAAGATTTGCAACAAAATAAAAAATAATAGTTGTAGGCCTACCACTTTTTGCTTATTTCCTATTTTTACAGTACAAAATTGTTCAGAGTATACAGGATCTATTCGACCTTTTAAGAATGTCTATGATTTTGTCTCAAACAATAATTTATTATTGTTTTATACATGCACTGTACCTAGACCTAATATAAAACACCGATTACGAATAGAGGGTATATAAGTGATCAAATAAAGCATTCAAAATGGAGAGTTCCCTGGAACTGTATAGCATCCCTTGCCGTCCCTGGCCAGGACTTGGGCAGGGACGGCGAGGGTTTTGTCAATCCAGGCGAACTCTCCCCAGATTTCCCGCTTGCGACACATCACTACTCCCTAAACGGGACACTCGTACTACCTTCCTGACCCCCGGATCAGTGTTGCGGGACGTCGCAACACCCGGTAGTCGGTGGGTGTTGCGGCTGCCCGTAGCATTGGGACGAGGGTCAGGAAGGGGTGCGAGTGCCTCGGTGGGGAGTCGTATGGTCCAAGTCGGAAAATCTGGCAAATTTTTCTCTTTATCAACTTTTTATCCTCTATTCAGTGCCAGATTTTGGAGCATTTATTTTGATTTGCAACAAAGATCTGTGAGTTTAAAAAATAGTTTTCATTATCTAACATCATGTTTTCCAGTTATGTTTTTCGCGATTTGTACGTTATTTTGTAGCTTTTCTTTCATTGCCATTATTCGTAGTATTTCTAATTGCCATCTAGCCTATTTCTTAATCTACATTCTGTGTTGTTGTTTTTTTATGAACTTATTGCCTTCTTTTTTATTTTAAAATAGAGCACTAGCCTATTTCTTACTATTTCTGTTTTATTATTTTAAAAATTACGTTATTGCCTTCTTTCTGTATTTTAAAATAGAGCACTGTGGTGCACTTTCACTGTGAATGTGACAAGTGTAACGTCTATCTCTCTAGAACTGTCTCTGTGAATGTGACAAGTGTAACCTCTATCTCTCTAGAATTGCCTCTTTGAATGTGACAAGTGTGACGTCTATCTCTCTAGAATTGTCTCACTGTGAATGTGACAAGTGTAACGTCTATCTCTCTAGAATTGTCTCTGTGTGTGTCTAACAGAATTCTCCTTAGACTCTCTGTGAATGCCCTCTCTAGAATAACCCTTAAACAGGTGTGTCTAACAGAATTCTCCTTAAACTCTCTGTGAATGCCCTCTCTAGAATAATCCTTAAACAGGATTATCTGCTACATTGTCCAATCATATGTAGAGACGTTCAATATTGTGGACCACCCAGTCCTCAGAATTGGAACAGTGGTCCATATTAGTAGACTGTGGTTCATATATGCAGAGATCTTGTAAGGGAAGATAGGACACTCCTAGTGGTCGTTGACATGGATTATCCTTATACACAGTGCATTCCTTTTCTTCTAAACTACTAATCAGATTAGTTGCAAACTTGGTGTTTAGGTGGAAACGAATGGGTTTTAAGTGAAAAGTACTTTTGGTAAAATTGTCCCTTAAGACAATTTTCTATGTATTTAATTTTTGTTTATGCAAGCAATCACTATTTATTAAAGAAACTCTTCCCCATTGATGCAACCAAATCAGCTGTGTGGGTTGGGGAATTGTTGGGGTAGGTGATGGGGGCGAAAATGTATGATGAGAACTCTACCGTTCCTTTCTCCTTGCATCCTATCCTATCATATCCCATAACTCGTAAGTCGTTGGACCCGCAAGTTCAATGATCAACATAATGATACAATTTTCATCTCAATCAAGGAACGACACACCCCTTGGGGTCATGAGCAATCTTGCCACTGTAGATTGTTCAAACCTATAAAGGGAACAGTGAAAGCCACAGTTGAAAACCTGTCTTTCCTTTATAGGCAAGACAGATTCACTGCGGCAACAGTCCCCCCGTTGGAGTGCCGGGGGTTTTCAGTATAAATAGTATCCCCACTTTATGGAAATTTAGTGCTTTAAATTCCCACTGTCGCTGTCTTCCTCATTTACTCTTTCCTATTCCTGCTCTGTCCTTCACTCTGCTATACTATCTTCTTCTTCGCTAGATCAATGACCTACCTTTTTTCTTGAAAACTCTTCCTGGACAAGACTCCTTGTTTGTGTATGAGGTCTGTTGGATCAGCTTGGGAGTGTTGGACGCTTTCTGCCGGGTGGTCATTAGGGCTTCCTATGATTGTATTATTTCGCACTATAGGCATTTTATATGTATGTGTTTCATTGATGATTTATAATGATGTTTGTATTCTATTTTGTTTTTGTAACCGGGGTGTTTGCGTAGTTGAGGTCAACCCTCAGCCGTCCCCCGCGTGGGATGTCTTTATTGTAAAGTGACTGGCCGGTGGAGGGCATTCAATTTTCCCACTGGGGTTGTTTCAGCAGATCTTTTATGCGGATCGGGGGTTGTCCGGTCCTGATTTGGCTCGGAAGAGTCCGCTGGACCTAAAGCAACAATAAATAAATAAATAAAGGAACGACACAGCGCACAGCTTATGCAAGGGGAATAATCGTTCTAAGATTTCATTCATCTCAGACAAGGCGGGTGTGTGTGTGTGTGTGTGTGAGAGAGAGAGAGAGAGAGAGAGAGAGAGAGAGAGAGAGAGAGAGAGAGAGAAAGATTTAGGACTTGACAAATAAAATAATATAAAAAATTAAATAAATGGGCATTACCATCTTTTACCATCATCCACGCACGCACGCAAATGATCATTTAAATTACAATTAAACAGGTTTAAATGCACAAGAGCCATTCATTACTAATTAGAAAAATGAGGAAGAAGAAGGATAAAGAGTTAAAAAAATGAAGAAAGAAGAAGAAGAAATGAGGAGGAGTAGGAAGAAGAAAAGGGAAGAAGGATAATGAAGAAAGCAAGAGAAAGAACAATGCAGACACGGAAAAAGAAGAGGTGAAAGAGGAAGGAGTTGGGAGAAGTAGGTGAAGGAAGAAGAATGAGGGATAGAAGTACCACCCGATACATTGGTCGAACGCTACCAGAAGAATGCATTTTTGGTCGCCTCAACAGGCGATAAAGCATGCTCCCATGCTTCAGAGCACTGCTTTCTATACGCTTCAAGGTCTATAGTCACGGAAAAAGCGCAATTTCACTGCAGTGAACTCATGAAAATAGAAAAATGTAAGTTTCGTCTCCTCTAGGGGACGAATTAGGTCAAACTTTATTAGTTTCTAGGTCAACTGTCTTTTACGAACCGTTTGACAATGTTTTTGAACCGTTTGTTGTCGCCGGATAGTGTCCTCACTTGGTTTCATGCAATTTAAGAATCCAACAAGGCCATTGGGTTTTTGAGGCGGAATGTTGTAGAGCAACATGTATATATTTACAGTGAAATTGCGATTTTTCCGTCACTATAGCGCTTGAAGCGTGTAGGAAGCAGTGCTCTGAAGCATGAGAGCATGCTTTATCGCCTAAGTAAAACATGCTTCTGGCAGCCTTCGACCAATGTGTACCGGGTGCAAGTTCGAAGTAGAGGAAGAAGAAGAAGGAACAAGAAAAATTAGAAGAAAAAAGAAGAAGGAGGAAGAAGGTTTTAGAATAAAGAAGGAAAGAAAACAGGAGAAGGCGTTGGAAGAAAGAGGATCAGCGGAGAAGAATGAAGTCAAAGACACCCCCCACCCCCACCCCCCACCCCCACCCCCCACCAAAAAAAAGAGGAAGAAGAGAGAGGAAGAAAAATGGAGAAGAGGGTGGAAGAAAAAGAATGAGAAGATGAAAGAAGAAAAAAAGTAGCTTTTTTCCATGTGAGAAAAAGAAGTAGACATTCTAATTATAGGATTGTAATAACGGTCTAACACACAAAACACATCATAAAAAGCACATCAGCATTTATTTTACCGTCAACAATCCAAAAACATCAAAACAAGCTTTGCTCAACTTCTCTGGAGGTCTGCTTTTATGGTTTGCGTTAGGGTTAGAGTTAGGGTTAAGGTTAGGGTTAGCTTCAAAAAATGGACAAATTTGTAAAAATGTCAAAGTAACGTATGTAGAGTTTCATGAAAGTCATCACAACGGCTTTTCTACACGGTTGGGTGTTTGTGTGTGGGTGTGGGTGTGTGGGTGTATGGTCAATGAATTTACACATACAAACTTTAGGGTAGGGTTCTATATGCCACGGGACCTATATGCCACGGGACCTATATGCCACGGGACCTATATGCCACAGGCCCTATATGCCACAGGCCCTATATGCCACGTGCTGTTATTGTTGTTGGTGGTGGTGGTGGTGGTGGTGGTGGTGGTGGTGGTGAACCTTTATTTCCACAGGTTTGGCGACCTAAATACCATTTAGGTAGCCAATCACTGTGAAATGGCTACCTAGTATTTTGTACGGCTACCTATAATGTGAATGTCTACTTAACCATATTTGTGAACTGCTACTTAATTTTGAACCCATTTTTACGACAGGTGACCTAAATGTGAATGGTTACCTGCCTGTGAAATGGCGACTTAAGCAGTTCACCACCACGGCTACCTATTACGTGAAATGTTACTTGATGGTGACATGGCTACCTAATATGCTATGTTGTTAAATTGACATGAAACATTTTGTAAAAAAAACATTGACCAGCTAATAAATTAACTTACAGCCATTAGTACATAGTTTTATAGTACATTTTAGTTGTATTCTGGGAGAGCCGACAAATATTACAATACATATATAACTCATGGATGATTTGCAGTGTGCAAATTTCAAGGTAAAAGCGCGTTTTAAAGAGAAATAAGCGATTGTGGCATATAGGTCCCGTGGCATATAGGGCCTGTGGCATATAGGGCCCGTGGCATATAGGTCCCGTGGCATATAGGTCCCGTGGCATATAGGGTACCTCCCATCACTTTATAGTTTCAAGTCTAGTCTTGTCTAGTTGTTTTTGTTCAGCAGTTTCAGACCACACACAGACGCAAGGTGCGCTTGTTTTCTATACCTGCGGGTTAAGCCGCCACCTGACCGGGTTAAACCGCCACGTGATATCCATCATGAAGTGCGAAGCGGGTCATCAATGAAGACCAATTAAGTGTCCATCAGACAGCTGCTGATTTGTTACTCTTCCCAGACGCCATCTTTGCCCTCTTTAAGCCGACAGTTTAGCTCGGACCATCTGGGCTAGCCCGGTTCATCACCCGCCTCATCATACTTGAATATTTTACACATCGGTCGGGCCATCCCGGGTCATGTCGTGTCAGTAAAGCAAGTGCGCACGGAGATAGAGTGCTTGCTTAAAAGAGGAAGAAGAAAGAATCGTCTGGTATGGCAAACTCCAAATAACCAATGAACACAAAGTACAGTCTTATGCCATTTTTTTATCTCTCAAACTTTTACACTATAGATCATGGAGTAGATTATTAATTCACCTTATTATTAATTCCTATCCTATCCCTATCCTGTCCCATAACCCGAAGGTCGTAGGGGCACCACAGATGATCGTTTAACCAGCATACTCCATCTTTCTCTGTCCTCAGCAGCCTTCATGGCTTCGCTCAGTGTCAAACCAGTCCATTCTCGAATGTTGTCCTCCCACCTCTTTTTCGGTCTCCCCCTTCTTCTACCTCCTTGCACTGTGCCTTGCAGAATGGTCTTTGCAAGGCCTGATGATCTGGTGACGTGGCCATACCATCGGAGTTTCCGTTTCTTCACCACTGTGAGCAGGTCATCGTGTTGTCCAATGGCTTGTGTGATGGTCTGTCGGACTTCGTCGTTGGTGATGTGTTGGGTATAGGAAATGCACAGAAGTCTTCTGTAGCACCTCATCTCCATGCTTTGTATTCTTCGTTGGAGATCTGCTGTGAGGGTCCATGCTTCGCAAGCATATAGGAAGATGGAGATGACCAGAGAGCGCAGCAGTCTTACTTTGGAATGTAGACTGATGGTTCTGTCTTTCCAAATGGGCTTCAACCTTGTCAGGGCAGCAGTTGTTTGTGCGATCCTGGAGAGGACTTCCTGTCGAGACCCATTGTCTGACACAATGGCTCCTAAATATTTGAAGCTGTGCACTGTGTTGAGGGATTGGCCTTGTACTTTGATGTCCGTGTTGATGCCATTGGTGTTGTTGGTCATCATTTTGGTCTTCTCTGCACTTATTTCCATTCCATAAGCTCCGGAGGTGGTGTCAAGCCTCTGTACAAGCTGTTCAAGTTCTTGTTCCTCTCCAGCCAATCCATCAATATCACCCGCAAAACGAAGATTGGAGATTGCTCTGCCCCCTATGCTGACTGTGCCTTCGTGATCTGCAAGAGCATCTGACATGATGCGCTCTAGGAAGATGTTGAAGAGTGTTGGAGAGAGTAGGCATCCTTGACGCACACCGATTGTTGTTCTGAACCAGTTCCCGATGACGCTGTTATGGAGGACTGCACTGGTAGCCTTGTCATACAGGCTTTTGATGACTTCTATAATTTTAGGGCTGATGTTGTACACTTTCATGGTTGCCCATAGAGCTGCATGCCAGACTCGGTCAAATGCCTTCTTGAAGTCTATGAACACATGATATAGATGTTGTTGGTGCTGTAGGTATTTCTCACAGATTATTCTGAGGTTGAAAATCTGTTCAGTGGTACTTCGCCCTGCCATGAATCCTGCTTGTTCTTCAGCTATGATTTGTTCAGCTTGTGGTTTCAACCTGTTGAGTATTATTTTCAGGAGGACCTTGCTGGGATGGCTGATGAGGCTGATGGTGCGGTAATTTTCACACTCCTGAAGGTTACCTTTTTTGGGAAGAGTGATGACAAGCGACTGGGTCCATGGTGTGGGCCATTCCCCATTCTGCCAGATCTTGTTACAGATAATGGTGAGAGCATCAGTCATCGCTTCTCCTCCTGCTTGTAGCAGTTCCGCTGGTATATTGTCCACTCCCGCTGACTTCCCTTTCTTCAGCGATTGCACTGCTGCCTCAACTTCTTCCCGGAGAATTGGGAGGATTTCTTCTTCTTCTCTGCTCTCGGGACATGCTAGAACTGATGGGTCTCCATTTGGTGTATGGTTGTAAAGGTCAGAGCAGTACTCTGTCCATCTGTCCAAGACTTCTTGTTCTTCTGTAAGGCAAATGCCAGACTTGCTTTGGATAGTGGAGACTTTGGGCTGTTTAACACTTGTCAGCCGCTTCACAGTCTGGTAGGCCTTCTTGTTGTTCTTGTTCAGATTGTTCTCTATTTCCTGGCATTGATCTTCTATCCAGTTCTCCTTTGCTGTGCGCATGCCTTTTCGGATGTCGTTGTTGATTTTTCGGTAGACATCAGCTCCCTGTGAGGTGTTCTTTTTCTTTTTTAACTCTCTTCGTTTATCACACAGATCCAAAAGTTCAGGTGTGATCCACGGCTTCTTCTTTGGTCGGTGCTTGCCAAGGATCTCAGTGGCGGCATCTGTTACAGCTGAGTTGAAGGTATTGGTCATGGTGTTGACATCTACTTCGCCTGCCCCCAAAATAAGCAGTGGTGCAAATTTCCCTCCAATTGTGGCCTGAAATATTTTTGCCACCTCCGGGTCTTGCAGTTTGTCCAGGTCGAACTTCAACCTAGTGCACTTTGCTGTATTTACTCTCTTCAAATGGAGCCGGAAAGACATCATCACGAGATCGTGGTCACTTCCAATGTCTGCTCCTGGAAAAGTGCGTGTCCTGCCAATGTTGATGCTTGATCTGAAGCGTTTCTTGACCATGATGTAGTCGATATGGTTGTGATGTTCCCCGCCGGGACTGTGCCATGTCCATCGTCTGGATTTTTTGTGGAGACCAAGCGTGTTTGCCAGTACCAGATTGTTGTATCTGGCAAACTCCAATAGCCTCAGACCCCTGTCATTTGTCTCGTTGTTGCAGTGGGGTCCGCATGTGTCTCCCCAGTTGTGGTGCGCATCTTGGCCAACCTTGGCATTCCAGTCGCCTTGCACTATGACTATGTCCTTCTTCGGCACTAATTCACCTTATTATTAATTCACCTTATTGAGGCGACAGCTCTCCGGCAACCTCCTTCCCCCACCCCCTTCCCTCTCCCTCCTTCAATTTTCTTTGAGAGGTGGAGGGTGGGCCACACCGGGAGAACATCCTACCCGTTCTATCCGCTGAACTCCCGTGACATCTCCTTCGTAACTATTACATTATTACTAAAGGCCGTAGCCGGCTGACAGACACATTGTGTAGGCTAGTACAGCTTAGGGTAGGTTAAAAGGACCTGGCGCTGAAGGAGTTTCGATTATTGTTCGTGCCGATGAATTTGACCTGGAAATATCTATTGTTGTGGCGTTAAATGATGATCATTATAACGGGCACTGGTCGTTCAACCTCATTGCCAAGCTTTCGAATTTTAGGCTTCTTTTCCACGCTATAGACTTTAAGCGAACAACTGCGCTGTGCTATACACTTCGCTGCGGCGCTTTTTTATAAGATCAACCTTGATGCTTTTTAAAAAGCACATATATACATAAACGAACAAATTGACCGATTTTTATATGGAAACCGTGCTTTTTTAAAAGAGTGCTTGGTTTTTTTTTTCTTCAGTATAATCTGTTATTCCAGTGGGGCACCATTAACTTTCAATATAAAAAGGATCTTGTGCTATAAAAAAAAAAGAAGTTACTTTACTAACCGGAAGTAGCTGCGATGTCTTATTACATGAACATCTCATTACAGATCTGTAACACTGAAATGCGTAAAACTTAGTCCCTTTAAAAAAGATGCCCTAGTACGCTATAGTATGCCTAATAATGTCCGTGCATTAATTCAAATGTCATGCTTTGCTCCAGTGTAATGTTTTAAAAATTGAGTGAAGAGTTACAGAGGTTAATGTATTGAGACCAGAACCTTGGATAGTAAAGTATAAACATCGTAAAGACGGTGTCATAAAGAAATGCAAACTCAAGCAGTTAAGCTTAGGCCTACACGTAGTTTTTTGTGTGGAGTGAGAAATTATACCGACCGACAATTAGTTTGCTGCTGATCGTGATTTGGGCATGAGTTGAAGTAGTCTACCTGCACAATACCAAAAGTGTTGACATAAAGAGCAAATCGTCTTTAGCGAAGAATTACATTGTAATTATTTATATTTTCTTTCTTTGAACAAAAAAGTCAGCGCGTAGTCATTGTTGTTGTTGTTTTAACCGTTAAATATCATTA
Source organism: Oncomelania hupensis (assembly GCA_036898135.1). NCBI lineage: Eukaryota > Metazoa > Mollusca > Gastropoda > Littorinimorpha > Pomatiopsidae > Oncomelania > Oncomelania hupensis. The sequence continues at coordinate 28,484,459 of CM072517.1, read as the reverse complement.
TGTGTTTAAAAAAATGAACTACTGTGTAGTTGTTGTTGTTTTTTTTGTTTTTTTTTAGTTTACCACTTTGTAAACATTGAATATAAACTATTTTCATGTTTTCTGTTTTCAGACGATTTATTGTGGCTGTTGGCGTGTTCATGATGATCAAGATACCGTTCAGCACCATCCCTGATGCTCTTCGCCACTGGGCTACACACGATCCGCACACCGCCGCCTTCGTCTTCGTGGACTCCACCACCAGGCAACGCCGTATTCTGACGCGCGCGGACGTCTTCCGTCTGGCCGGACGCTTTGCAGCCATCTTGCGGCATCATGACGTCAGGGGTGGTGACGTGGTGGTGAACACGCTGGT